>JAMZAV010000486.1:90000-245000 GCA_024449915.1 Sweltsa coloradensis | reverse complement strand
AACTAACCTTCCTGTGTGGTAGGAATACTGTTTTCACCTCATGCCCAGACAAGATCTTGCTAACTCGATCAGTAGTGCATATAACATAACATATATGTATATAAAGATACTACATAGTCGACATTGGTATCAATAAAGCTTATTTTACAAGGAATAAATATCCGAATAAATATTTAAAAAATTAATTAATCATCTAATTAATTAGATTAGATACCTAAAACTCAACCGATTGTCAAATATCTCTCCAATTTTTCTAATTTGATGCCAATAAATCCTAATTTTGATGGCCCCAAACGAAATTCCTCAAACTTACTGAATAATTGATTAATGAAATTAATCGGAATTTTACGAACCACATTCAACTGGCGTATCAAATTAAAACAATACATTAACAAAGAAATAAAAAATTATGGCTCCAAACCTGTGTTCTCGTAACTTTCATCAATCATCAATCATGTTAATTTAATTAACGACAATCAATCACTTAAATCTAAAATTTTATTTGCAAAATAAACATAACATAGTCGACTTGGGTATCAATTGAAAGCATATTTTAGGAGTAAATTTTATATGAAAAAATTAGCTAAATTAATTAATCTTCCAGTTAATTACAATTTAGTTAAATTATACCACTTTTAACTTATGTATAATTATGTATACCTTAAACTTTACCGATTGTCCTAAGATTTTCTCACTTCACTAACATAATGCCAATAAATCCAAAATTTGATGGCCCCAAACGAAATTCTTGTAACTTATAGATCAATAGATAATTAAATTAACAATTAGTTGTATCTTTATAATTATAGAAATTTGACAACAAGCCACTACAATGCGTATAAAATGCATGTCTTTGGGCCTCGATATATTTTACATTCTATTGTAAATTATTATTCCCATATCAATTAATACTAATAAGAAAATTAATACTAATACTAATTAATACTAAAAATTATCGTAATTAAACAAAAATAATTTTGGAATGAAACTATAGAAAAGTAATGAGATCCCACTTAACTAAAACGTAGTAATCATTGGACAGAAATAAAAAAGCTCATCCATCAACGCGAAGCGCGAAGCGGCCTAGTAATAAAGTTACAGGATCTTAACTTGGGGCCATCGATTTCTGGAGTTCTTGTGATCATATTAAAGATTCACAAATTTCCATGCTTGCTTCACGATTTATTTGCACAATTGTTACATGTACTGGAGCTTATGGTGGTATTATTCATTATATTTTTTATATCGTGACAAAGACAGTCGTTTTTTCCTTTGTATCCTTTGGTTGTGTTTGTTGTTAAAACGTTAAAGCTTACCATTTCTTAATAAGCAGACCTGAATATATTCCGATCGCAACTTAAATGTGTATTAAACATTCAATTTAACCGTTAACGTATTGATGAATTTTCATATTAGGTCTAAAAAGTTGTTCCATGCTCATGAAATTAAGTATTATTAGCCAATGTCTTGATAAAAGTATACGCCAGCGAGCTCGGGAACAAAAGTAAACATGAACAACATGTTTCATGCAACATGGTTACATGTACATCTGCAGGGACAAAAGTAAATCAAGACTAGAGAATATGAACAAAACCTACTTTACTCCAACAACTCTTCTGCACAACATGTTTTATGCAACATGGATGCTGATTGTGTTATCTTATACTAATGTACGAAAGTAACATTTTATTCATAAATCCATAAAATAAAAAAGTGAGTACACAATTCATGTTAAATTTAAATAGTACCTTTCTTTCCGACCTTTTCTTGATACTTTTATGAGAATTCCACGAATTGCCTGCTTTTCCAGAGTATGGATGGACGTATGCATTATATAATATAATCTTTATGTTATTTATCTGTCTGTTACTGACCCAGAGAATAGCTCTAGATTGAGTGAGTGACCTCGACAGTCGACAGTCAGTCCTAGCCACATAACAATACCTTCACTCACAGATGTCACTCTTTTGTCCGACTTTACAGCTGTATCTCGTCCTGCTTCGCAACTTGTGACACCTTCACAAACTTATCTTGACAATCCAAACGAGATCGGTTATTATACAGTTGCCAGTAAATATCGGAACAATTACTCTTACAACCATTTGTAATTATCTTTTAAATCTGAAATGTAAAAATTTAGTATGCCTCCCTTGTTAATTGATTTATGTCATATATTTTTACTTCCTCGTTATTTCGTTATTTCCTCGAGTGGTGATTTCGTATTTACACAGTGCATAGTTTAAAAACCTTTGTGAAAAGTAGAAGTCTCTTAATAATTTGCTAAAACCATTGTATACTGGATACATATTGGTTTCAAACTGGACAACGTGCGCGATAATCCATCTGGTAGACACCAGAAATAACTCTGTTTATCATTGTTGGAGTGAAACTTATTCGTATACCTTGTACTCAACTTTTATGAAGACTATTGGCCTCTTCAACAAACACGAAACAGGGTGAACGACATTTAAGTAGTTGTTAAAAATAGTAAAACTATATGCATTATATTATAGCTTCTTATTCATGCACAAACTAAATATTACGAAGAAGTTATCGCAGCTAAAAACGATCACAATATTCACTGGTGCAATTTATACACATCTTTAACAATAAGAAGCAAAGCATTGTATTTTATGAATAACTTGTTATAGGTAATAGAATCATCTAATCGAATTAATCATGAAGACGCCATTTCATAACTATTTCAGTGAATCGCACGTGCTTCTAGTTCTACCTGTCCCCAAACTGAAAGTATATTCCCGGGCACTAGGGCCTACACATTCAAGCGCATCACAGCTGGGACAAGATCGTACACGTAACGGTATGGGAATGTGTGTCGGCAATACACTTCAGTGTGTGTGTAATATTGTTAGGAAGAATAAACCTTTGATTGCATTTAGTACAATTTCTTAGGTTTTGTTAGTTTTGTTATGTTTACCTGAGATATTTATGATTATTTTCGATGTAAAATATATTGTCTATTTTCGTGTGTTTTGCATATCAAACGATAAGATTCACTAAATATTGTATCAAGTATTACTACGCTTTATCAATGTTTTATTTGAGTGACACTCATCTAACGCTGTGGACGGTGTCTGTGTCTACTGTATATCGCTTGGTATACAAATGAGGAAATCTATCACAGAACATAATCACAATTCACAACAATCGTCACCAGCCACCACTAACAAAATGTTATAAAACATGTCTACAACTCGTTAGATACTCCAATCACACTCTAAGAATAGACGAATTATTTTCCGGGACTGTGCTCTCTGGGGCCTTTCCGCAGGTGCGAATTTTTTAGAAAACGGCGGCCCGATAGTCCGAACGCCCCAAAAGTCAGCCCAGAAACCCAGTTCTTTTGAAGAAGGCTTCATTTTAGACAACAGATTGTGTATTATGATGTTATTTCTTAATTCAACTAGTATACCGTTGTAACTGGCCCGAAAGACCGAAGCGGTCCGAGAGCCCGAACTGGCCCGAAGCCCGAAAATAAATAAAAAAAGTGTCCCGGCCCGACCTGAAAGGGGCTCTCGGGCCAAAATTCCCATCTATCTCTCAAAATCATGCGCTTCACTTAGGAAAGAGTGTATCGCTGTATACCCATAAATAATTTTTTGATTTCACCACTGGATATAGCATGGGCTGTACTGTGAATCCTGTGCACTGTGTGGCCTGCAACACCCGAATGGCTCTGGTTTGCGGTCGCATAGAACCCTCATGTTTTCAAGCGCTTTGAACACGGTGTTAATAGGAGGTGTCACTTCGTGGTTTATGCATAATGCGACATGTCAATATATAAAACCATGGTTGATGCATCTGTTACGATTTGAATGACGAAGTGAGCGATGTGAGGCCTATATACTTCAAGTCAAGTCTGCAAATCCGAGCAACCCTTAAATAAGGGTTAACAGGCTTTGCTCGCACCATTAACTTCGAACAAAATCCATTTGAAAAGTCGCCAGGGGTGACGCTGCGCGGCTCGTACACACCACATAACCTTTACGTATCAGATTTATCAATCTCGCGGTTTATTATTTTCTTTATATTTTTATTTGAAAATGTCGTGTTTCTTACGCACGCGACCAAGCGACTACAGACCGTGCCTAAAATGAATGCGATTAAGTATTAAGTGCATTATAGTAAATTAAACGTTTACCCCAATCTAAAAAAATATCAACTATAAAATCATGCATGCAAGCAAGCTACTTCAGTAAATATACTAAACAGTTTAAAACCAATGAAAATGAACACAACGAACAAAATGTTAAGGTTGCTTTATGGAATATATAGTTAGGGCATACATGTTTTTATCTGCGATAACCTTGGCACTTAAAAAAAAATATATATAATAATAACAACTAGCATAATTCGTAAAAGCAAACGATTTCACAGTGAATATTTCAAGTTTGCTCTTCAGTAAAATATGAGACAAGAGTTTCCCTATTTTAAAAAGTAAATATCACTGACAGGTTGTAAATTATTGGCCTACACATTATCTGTTTTCAAGGTTCTAATGTATCTTTATACCTGAAAACCTGGGGACCTATCTGAAAGTCTAGTTTTATCTTTATGCCACTGGAAATCTAGTTTTACGATACACGTGCAAATAAGAACTACATCCAAACCAATAATACCAAACACGAAATACAAACAAGATGCGTTTTGTATACCATCTGTTCGGCCAGGTATACGCAATAAGTAAGACAGGAATATCAATGTTATTAGGTAATCATAAATTTGGGTTTTAGTGTAAAGTATCAAAATTTGGCCGTGAAAAGATTGACTTGAGAATTCAGACAAGTATAGAAGACTCGCAAAGGAAGAGGACTGTTACTGAGTTATAACGAACAAAACGTCGGACTGCGTACATTTCGGGTACTTTCTGCCTGAAAGAGCGAAAGAAGGTATAGTTTTTTCAATTGATACATATTCTACATTCCCACAATGGCATATCATTATTTTTTAAAAGTAGGCTAGATCAGTGGATTGCAACATTATGAAGCTTTAGTTCAGAAGAATTTCGTAAAAAAATATAATAATAACTTGTATAGCCCCTATAATACATTGGGAACAAACCATATTAGTCTACATTTTACAAGCCAATATAACAAACAAGCCAATGTACAAGCCAATATATAACAAACAATCCAATCTACAGCAAATATAACAAACTACCCAATCTACAAGCCAATATATAACATACAAGCCAATATAACAAACTATCCAATCTACTAGCCAATATATAACAAACAATAAGAAAGAATGAAATAATAAAGTCGGACATAACATATAAATAAATAGGCTAATCGGAAAGCACAATTCCGGAAGTACGATTATATAACAGGGATTTAATTGAATTGTGTGCATAAGGGTAAGTAATATTATAGCCTTCATACGGGTAACATACCAAGTAATTGCTACACGATAATAATTTTAATGTGGTTGGAAACTCTTCTATTACTTTTTTCGCAGAATAATTTTTGAATAATTTCTATTTCATTTTAGACCGGATATGTTGCAATGTATAGTAACTTCAAATTTACATGCATTTACAAAAGACAATAACATAACTATAAAGTGGTTCAATTTTCAATGCATTGTACTTATAATCATGATTGAATGTAGTGTAGCCCTTTATATGCTTTATTTCAGTTAGTAACTGCATGCAACGAAAATTAACTTATGACAATGTACATGACCGAAATACAGGCGTATGTTATAAACACTGCAATGATAAAATTTAAAATTAATGTGTATGGTTTTGAAAAGTTTTAAAGAGAAATATATTTTATTATCGATTGGAATTGCCAAATATTTTGTTTGAAAGTGTATATTATAATGGGAATCAAAGAAACTATAGCCTAAATGTAATTACATAATTACATTTACAGGCTTGTGAGTTGTGTTCATATTCATACAAGCCAATATATAACAATGTTAATGATACATTTTTTTATCAAACAAGTTCGGCCATCCACAAGCTGCACAGGACAGCTTAACTGTGGAACATGTTACATTAAAGAAAATCATGCATGTGAAATAATGATTTTTAACTTTCAAAATTCTAGATAGCAATACAATAATTAGTGAAGTAACAGTAAGTAACAGTAAGCAGTGAATGACTCAGCGTGTAATAAAAATAAAAATAAAAATAAAAATATATAACACTAAAATAAAAGATTAAAATAGTAGATAAAACAAGTAATTAATATGCAAATTAAATACTTATACTAGCCAAAAACATTTTTGTGAAGCAACACAATAACACAATAATAATAATAATAATAATAATAATAATAATAATAATAATAATAATAATAATAATAATAATAATAATAATAATAAATAAATAATTAAATAATTCTCAGACTTCGTTAACACTAAATTAAACGATAACATGCATGTGTAGAGTAGAGTAGATCTTTATACATGGTACAAGTATACACCTCTTCGTGAAGAGGGAGTGAATAGTTCCTAAGGCTAAAACATGGTAAAAAATGAATAATAAAATAGAATGCATATTTCATGTGAATCAAGTTATATGTATATTACTAGTATGGTATACTAGTATTGAGAATTGAAGTTGTTTGAATAGATTAATTGAGTATTGAAATGAAAAAATGAAATGAGTAATTGGTTTGATATGATACAATACGATGTTATTTAGGATGAATAATAATATAAAACACTAGCATTTGATATGATATAATGATTATGAAATGGAATTAGTATTGTATTTAATATATACGTGATATGATTAATGATTATAAAGTATTGCGTGTAGTAGTACGAATCTATATGCCCTATTTGTAGATTTTTCGAAAGCATTCGATACATTAAACCACAGTACATTAGTGGATATGCTTGAAAATGTTGGTATTGGAGGTCAAACCTTAAAATGGTTCACTAGTTTTTTTAACAGATCGGAAACTCTCAGTAAAAATAGGAGAATGCTTCAGTGAATATAGAGAGGTTGCGACTGGAGTACCGCAAGGCTCTATCTTGGGTCAATTTTGTACCTGATTTATGTTAACAATATGACTAAATGTGTAAAACACTGTACTGTGTTCATGTATGCTGACGATACTGTTTTGTTATTTGCTCATAAGAACCTAAAAATGGCTGAATCTACTTTGCAGCGGGATTTCACTCAATTATTAATGTGGACGCACGATTATGATCTCGTTATTAATGCTGACAAAACCAAGATTCTACATATGTGCTCACCTCTGAATCAGAACAGGCATCAACCTCTTAAAATAATATTCCATTCTTATGAGTGTTTGCATGATATCGTAAATGGAAAAAACTGTGTACGGTGTAGTGTTGAAATTGAGTCTGTTGACAGCCATGTCTATTTAGGTGTCTTAATTGATAGATTCATGTCGTGGAGGCCGCATATTATCTCCTTATGCAAGCGTTTAAGATCCTGTGCATTTCAATTATTCAAATTAAAGTTGGTACTTCCGTTTAAACTTTTAAGGTCAGTTTACACTGCGATCGCCGAGTCAATCATCTCTTATGGCCAGGGTGCGAATAACCGACTTTGCAGAGGGGGGGACGGCTCATAATAGTACTTTCGTTGGCAAACCGGGGCCTGGGGCGAAGCCCCAGCCGGCGGAGGCGATTTTTTTGGGGTATTATTGCCCTTGAGATGGCCTTAGAAGCGATCTGAGGAAAATATTTGGGGGTATTATTGCTCTCAAGATGGCATTAGAAGCGATCTGAGGTATTGTTTTGAAAGGAATATGTGTAAATTGACACATTATTTATTAACATTACGAGAAAAAGTCACTTGATATGTTATGAGATGATGGGAATCCAGAGGTGGGGATTTAGCCATCCCCGGCAGGGATGCCTTTCAGTAAAACCGAGCCAGGGATGAAATTACCAGAGGGGGGAAATCCCCCCCATCCCCCCCGTCAATTCGCACCCTGCTTATGGCCTCTTGGCCTGGGGCTTTGCATCTTTAAGCCACGTAAATTTAATAACCAACCTTCAAAACACAATGATTAGAACTGACACCATGCTTTTTAAAAAGAAGTCCAAGATATAACAGCATACAAATGAAATATCACTTTTGCAATGTACTACCTGTATCATACCTATTTAAGTTTAGATTTATTTTAAAATTTTATTTCAATAGACAATATGAAGCAAACGAAAATACGGGGATTACGCGGTCGAAATCAAGAGGGAATTACTTTTTGCCTAAATTCAATAACAAATATGGAAAACGAACACTTTTTTATTTGACACCTGCCATTTTCAACAGCCTACCTGGTCATCTGCGCAATCTAGAAAAGATCTCAGCCATTAAATCTGAATTAAAGTTTTATTTGCTCGATTGTTTATGTGCAGTCTACAACACCTAATCATTCATCTCAATTTCCCAATTTGCTTTTCATTTTTATTTTTTATTGCAGTTGTTCAATTTACTATTTTCATTATGTATCCTGTTGGTTTGCTTTAAGATTTGATTACGAATGACAAGTCTGTTTGTTTGTTTTTTTGGAGGAGTCTTTAAATTAAGTTTATTCATCTAATACTGTGTTGTTTTTGTGTTACCTCAAGTATAATATTTTTATATTCAATATTCAAGTTTTTTTTTTTAGTTTGTTTTGTTATACAGGACGGTGTTCCACTGAGTTTGTTCTATTTTTCTTTGTTATTGTTGTAATAACTTCGCATAACACCGTAGTTGTATGAAATGTACACATTGTTGTAATTTAAACCAAAGACAAGCCTTACTTTAAGGCTTTGTGGACCGAAGCATATAACAAATGTACACATATATGTAATTAATGAATTAAAAAAAAAAATAATAATAATAATAATAATAATAATAATAATAATAATAATAATAATAAGAATAATAATAATAAATCATAATAATAATAATAACGTCGGGAGATTTTAATTGATAAATGAACAAGGCGAAATGACTCGAAAAATATATGATTTCTCAAAAATAACAGTAATGCAATCCACGCTGCTGGAATTGAAACCAAAATTGTCATCATAAATATGTGGGTGGCTAAGAAACTAACAAGAAAATCGATATGTAGATAGTTTCAGATGTATCATATTCCCATTTCCATCCAATGAGGATACTCAATTTTCAACTACTCAGTCCTTTGTTTCTATCTTCAAACAATGTAGTTTTGCCATTTTTGTTAAGAATTAAACTGGGAATATTAATAAGCGATTGCACGATATATCTGTTGATTGTGGATCTGCCTAACCGACAAAACTAAGTACTTTATACCCAGAAGTTGCAAAGAGTTCCCAGCTGTTCCGCGTACTAACCTTGCATGCACCCAACTTCCAATCCACCTTTATCGATGACCGCATGTTATTTCTTACGTGTTATGCAAATCTACTATACGAGCAATATTTGTTTTTACTTTTTTCCTAGACGAGATTTATAATTTGATGGCTGTGCTGCCTTTTGGGAGTGATACGTAATGTTCCCGTGGTGTTCGATGCAACTTCAGATCATGCATATCTGGAATCACTGCGGCTAACACAGAAATCGGAGCTTTATGGCGGAAGTATCATAAAAAAGCCTTCCAAACGAGTGAATGAATGCAAATTTTTTCGGTTTTTATCGTCCTATCTAGGCTACATTATAATGTATATAGTCTTGTCATAAAGTTTTTAAGACTGGTGGCATGCAGCACATGAGCACGGTATACAGAAGAATAACTTACATAAACTGCACACAAAGCATATTATATATATTTACACAACAGAATGAGGTTTAAAAGATGTGAGACAAACTCTAGCCTACATAATGTGACATGAGTTGGTCGTGGTATTGTTCAGCTGGGTTGTTTAGAACGGAATTTCGTTGCCCATGTTGCACGATCATGTTTTAAACGTTTGGGACTATAAGGCTATAAACGGATCTTTAAACTTTTTATGGCATTTAGTTTTATAAACGTTGAATACAATTTAATTTTAATTTTAATGTTTTATTAATATTATGTTGTGTTTATTTGATATGTATAATTTTAACATGATACGACGTTCTTTTGTAATGTGGGGATTTTGTGTACCAAGGGTAACAGGTACGAAAGTACTACGGGGCAAATGCTCTTTCTGTTGCTCTTGCATTCAAATTTTTTCTTTTATAAAATGGCATGTTTAGTCTGTAAAATGATATGAAAAAAATTAATGCAAAATATTAATAACAATAATAATAACAACAATAATAATAATAATAATAATAATAATAATAATAATAATAATAATAATAATAATAATAATAATAATAATAATAATAATAATAATAATAATAATAATAATTTCTTGCTTGATGCTTTCACAGCCCGAAATATTAGAGAAATCAAATATTTTACGAGTCATTTCGCTGTGTTCGTTTTTTATTAAATTACCTGACGTTTCGATACGACTGTGCGTACTGCGTATCATCATCTGAGGCAACACTGAAAAACTTTACATTTGAGATTGTTTTTGCTGAATTCTTTTGCTTCTTCTTTGGCTCTGATTGTCATTGTCCAAAGAACTAGAAACATCTTGACTTCCTTGATGCTGTTGCTGCTGCTGCTGCTGCTGTTGTTGTTGTGCACCACCACTGCCACAACAACAGCAGCAGCAGCAGCAGCAGCAGCAACAGCATCAAGGAAGTCAAGATGTTTCTAGTTCTTTGGACAATGACAATCAGAGCCAAAGAAGAAGCTAAGAATTCAACAAAAACAATCTCAAATGTAAAGTTTTTCAGTGTTGCCTCAGATGATGATACGCAAGTAATTTAATAAAAAACGAACACAGCGAAATGACTCGTAAAATATTTGATTTCTCTAATAATAATAATAATAATAATAATTTATTTATTTATTTTTTTTTTTTTTTTAAATCAATTCAATTCATTTTATTTCATAAAACACATATTACATTGTTTTATCTCAATGAAACCCACAAAGCCCATTATGCGGGCTCATCTGTGGAATAACAACATCAAATAAACTAAAACAAAAACAACCGTAGAGGAAGGAATCATTATGAAAAAACATAAACAAATCACAATCATTAAATAAACAAATCGAAGTAGAATGACCGTTACTTAAAATAAAATGAGACACAACACAACGCCAAGGTTTTTAAGTTTCATAGGCATTTCAGAAACCTAACAGAAATATAGCTAAAATAATAATAATAATAATAATAAATAATAATAATAATAAATAATTTTTTTTTTTTTTTTTTATTATATAATAATATTACATGCATTTTTTACATTTTAATAATAATAATAATAATAATAATAATAATAATAATACCGATACCCGTGATGGAAGAACTAGACAATATGGTACCAGATAGGGGTGGTAGAGAGGAACTGAATGTCAATGAACACAATCTAGAGAAAGTGCATTCCTGTTTGACTGAAGAAAGTGCCAACTTAATGGACGAAATTATTTCTCAATGGATACAAATTCAAAATATTCCCATAAACTCCCGTGAACGCCTCGCTAAAATAAGATTAAACAAAAAAGCAGAACAATTAATCTCAAATGCTAACGCTGTTTTAGACAGAATTATTGTTGAATTGCATCCAATAGACATAACAAGCCTTAATCATCTACTTTATGGAACGGCCTCAGTTATTACAGACAAGCTTGTAAAAAAAGAACAATCACTTTTTAAAAACAGTCGTATTACACCAAAGTGGAAAATACGAATTCAAAAACAAATTGATTCATGGCGGAAAGACCTATCCTTGTTTCATGAAATAAGAACTAAAATTAATCTTTCGTATAAACTTACTGTAAAGAAACGACAACTTTTTGAAAAGTATAGTATACACAAGTCCCAAGATGCGGTTCAAGTAGAAGAGCAATTGAAACAGAAGATCCAGGCAAAAGCTCAGAGAATAAGAAGATACACAAAAAGAACGCTGCAATTTAGACAAAATAAACTTTTCTCAGAAAATGGAAATAAATTCTACAGAGAGCTTGGAAAAAAAAACATTGAAATAAAAAAAAATCACCAACAAAAAGCATAATTCAGAAGCTAAATGGATTCAACATCAAGAATTGGATTGTGCTGATTCTCCGGATATGAATTGGGAAGAAATTACATTGGGTGATTTGTCTAGTTCCCTTCGGAAAAGTTCTAGCTGGAAAGCACCAGGGCCAGACAAATTATCCAACTTTTGGCTGAAACAAACTGACATCCACTCATACTATTCTAGTAACTTTGCTTAATAATGCTTTAGTTCATCCTGAAGACGCACCAGTATGGTTGACCACAGGGGTTACGTATTTGTTACCGAAGTCTGCACAAACTGAACAACCAAAAAATTATAGACCTATCACATGTTTACCTACAATGTATAAAATCTTAACGTCAATTATAACTGAACGAATGCAAGTATTTTTAGCTACAAATAATGTAATGCCATTAGAGCAAAAAGGTTGTTGTAGAAATACGTATGGCTGTAAGGATCATCTTCTGTTGAGTAAAGCTATAATGGAAAATTGTAAACAGAGGCAGAAGAATCTTAGCGTAGGTTGGATTGATTACAAGAAAGCATTTGATAGTGTGCCACATAGTTGGATATTAAAAGTATTGGAAATGTATAAGGTCAGCCCAATTGTTGTCAACTTCTGCAAAATTATGATGCTACATTGGAATACAAGTATGAAAATAAGAACGGAGACCGAAGAAATCGTATCAAGTAATGTTCACATACAACGAGGAATATTTCAGGGTGATTCGTTATCGCCACTTCTATTCTGCATGAGCTTGTTTCCTTTGACAAAGTGCCTCAATGACGCAGGTTTGGGGTATGTATTATTGCCAAATGAAGATAAAGTCTCGCATCTTCTGTACATGGACGATTTAAAATTATTTGCAAAAAATGACGAAGAACTTAGTATCTTACTAAATATCGTCAAAACTTTCAGTGACGACATTTGTATGGAATTTGGAATCGAGAAGTGCAAGAAAGCGACATTCAAAAGAGGGAAGATTGTCTCAAGTGAAAACATCCAACTTGACGAGCATATCACTATTGAGGACATTGGTCAAGAATCAACTTATAAATATCTTGGAGTAGAAGAAGGTAACGGTGTTCAGCATACATTAATGAAAGATAAATTGAGCAAAGAATACAAACGACGCCTAAGATTAATACTTGAAAGTGAATTGAACGGACGAAATAAAACTATTGCAATTGGTCAATTTGCTGTCCCAGTATTATCTTATAGCTTTGGGATATTAGATTGGAGCATTGAAGAACTTAAGAGATTAGATCGAAAAACAAGAAAACTGTTGACAATAAACGGAATGCACCATCCACGAGCGGACGTAGAAAGACTGTATATCGCAAGGAAGAATGGAGGTCGTGGAATAACTCAACTAGAGGGGTCATACAAAACAGCAATGATTGGTTTAAGTTTATACATAGAAGGTAAGAAGATGACAAATTTATTAGAATGGTTCAAGAACATGAGTCTAGCAAAGCTATGAGAAAATCTATCATTAAGTTAAGCAACAAGTTTCAATCAGGTATGGAATTAACCGATATTAATCAGATCAATGGGTCCATCACTAACAAGGTCAAGGTTATCAAGAAGAAAATTAAGAATATTATCCAGGAAGATCTAATAAGTTGCTGGAAGTCTAAACCTTTGCATGGACAATATATTACACGCATGATGCAACCACATATTGACCAAGATCAAACCAATAAGTGGCTGGGCAGAAGTAATCTCAAGGGTGAAACTGAAAGTCTTATTGTAGCTGCACAAGATCAAGCCTTAAGAACAAAAAGTTACGAAAAAAGAATTCTCAAACTCGAAGTAGATGACAAGTGTCGTTTGTGTAAGCTTTATGAAGAAAGCGTGGAGCACATTATTTCTGGATGCCCGGTCTTAGCAAAACGGAATACATTGATCGACATGATAAGGTTGGGGCATATTTGCATTGGAACATTTGTAGAAGTTATAACATCGAAACTTCTGACAAATGGTACATGCATAAACCAGAGCAAGTAGTTGACAATGGTAATGTGACCATATTGTGGAATGAGCAAATAATCACTGATCGAAAGGTTCTTCACAACAAACCAGACATTGTTGTTAAAAACAAAGAGACTCAAAAATGTTTGATCATCGATGTAGCTATTCCATCAGACCGCAACATAGTATTAAAGGAAGCAGAGAAACGCACAAGATATCGAGACCTTCAAATAGAAATTCAACGAATGTGGAATGTCAGTTGTAAGGTTGTTCCCATTATAATTGGAGCTTGTGGGACAATTGGAAGAAGTTTTGAAGAGAACCTCCAACATATATCTGGCAATCACTGGACTCCAGAGCTTCAAAAGGCAGCATTATTAGGAACCGCCCATATACTACGCAAAGTTTTAGTATGAAGACATTGTTTCAGTTATTTCTTGTATGTATTGTATTTTTTAATGTCATGTATATTTAATTGTTTTGTAATAGGGGTTTCACCTTAGAGGTGTGGTTCATCTCTGGTGAAAGCTCTTAAATACCCATTATGTAATGTTCATATTGGTGAATAAAAGAAAATAATAATAATAATAATAATAATAATAATGATATTAGTTCGTTAACTATTTGACCCGGAAATGTAATGTTTATTGAGTGTTTTTTTAAACTCGCTTACAAAAGTCACTGTTTTTCCCCGTTCTCGGCGAATTTTCGACGAGGGTCCCCTCATCTTCGTCCGGCCACGCTAGACACACTGATGTAGTTCTAGACTTGGTTGGCTGATACTGTCGAATGCACAGAGCATTGCAGCTGCTGCTTCTTTAATTTTGCGCGTTCTGGGGTTGTTGTCTTTAAATAAAATTTAGGATTCGTCCCATTTTATTGATTGGTTGCATTCATACTTATGGTCTTTGAGTCGCGAGCGAATTGTTCCTTTTTCTACTGCTTTTTTTTTCGGTGAGACGGAAAGACCAGTGTCAGTACGTATAAATGAACATAAAAAAGCAGTAGAAAAAGGAACAATTCGCTCGCGACTCAAAGACCATAAGTATGAATGCAACCAACCAATAAAATGGGACGAATCCAAAATTTTATTTAAAGACAACAACCCCATAACGCGCAAAATTAAAGAAGCAGCAGCAATGCTCTGTGCATTCGACAGTATCAGCCAACCAAGTCTAGAACTACACACAAGCTGGAGACCTCTGGTGGTAGATTACGTATCCAGAGCTTGCTTACTAGCCCATCCACCCCCAAGCCAAACCCAAAACACTTTGGACCTCAGTGTGTCTGGCGTGGCCGGACGAAGATGAGGGGACCCTCGTCGAAAATTCGCCGAGAACGGGGAAAAAACAGTGACTTTGGTAAGTGAGTTTAAAAAAACACTCAATAAACAATAATAATAATAATAATAATAATAATAATAATAATAATAATAATAATAATAATAATAATAATAATTATTATTTTTATTTTTATTATTATTATTTATTCATTAATTACATATGTGTACATTTTTTATATGCTTCGGTCCACAAAGCCTTAAAGTAAGGCTTGTCTGTGGTTTAAACCACAACAATTCGTACATTTCATACAACTACGGTGTTGTGCGAAGTTATTACAACAATAACAAAGAAAAATAGAACAAACTCAGTGGAACACCGTCCTGTATAACAAAACAAACTAAAAAAAAAAAAACTTGAATATTGAATATAAAAATATTATACTTTAGGTAACACAAAAACAACACAGTATTAGATGAATAAATTTACATACTTGCACCAAGTATCTAAATATTTAAAGACTCCTCCAAAAAAACAAACAAACAGACTTGTCATTCGTAATCAAATCTTAAAGCAAACCAACAGGATACATAATGAAAATAGTAAATTGAACAACTGCAATAAAAAATTAAAATTAAAAGAAAATTGGGAATTGAGATAAATGATTAGGTGTTGTAGACTGCACATAAACAATCGAGCAAATAAAATTTTAATTCAGATTTAATGGCAGAGATCTTTTCTCGATTGCGCAGATGACCAGGTAGGCTGTTGAAAATAGCGGTGTCAAATAAAATAATATAATAATAATAATAATAATAATAATAATAATAATAATAATAATAATAATAATAATAAATATAATAATAATAATAATAATAATAATAATAATAATAATTTTTTTTTTTTTTTTTTTTTATTATATAATAATATTACATGCATTTTTTACAAAAAAACAATTTGACATCGTTGTCCACAAAGCCACATAGCGGCTTGTCTGTGGATTATGAAACATATTTTATTGTACATGGATCAGACAGACTTAATTAAATTTTAATTTTATTACACAAATAATGTTCATAGGCTAAATTAAAACTGAAATAAATAATTATACAACAACGAGAATACGACTTTACAATACTGAAATATACTAATTGAATTTGATATGACAGGCGAGAACATTCTTACATGATAAAAATCACGACTGTATAACAAAGAAATAGTTTTTAAATTAATCAAATTAAAATGATTTATAAGTTAATCAATAGGCCTATCAATGGAACAAAGTAAGTAAATTTTAAGTTTATTTTAACCTCACTATACGATTGCAAATCTTTCATATCCTCTGGTAATTGATTAAACGTATGCGGAAAGGAATACTCAAGAGTTCTCTGGCCGTACTTATTGACGTATTCTGGAATATCAAAGTTAGTTTTTAACATAAATCTTGTAATATAATAATAATAATAATAATAATAATAATAATAATAATAATAACAATAATAATAACAATAATAATAATAATAATAATAATAATAATAATAATAATAATAATAATAATCATAGAATTAATTTACTGAATAAATTCACTACTAAGGCAGTTCACACAGTATTAATGCCTAAGCCTAAGGCACTGATTGCATATTGAGATCCGGTCTAAAAATAAAATAATATATACTATAACGGTGGTATAATGCGTTTTACGCACTATCGTATTCGTATTTCATTTTTATCAAATTCTCAATTGTCGTGTAGGCCTAATCATGAATCAACTCAACTACATAGCATGCAAAGCCGGGCTGTGGCTGTGATAACCCTTCACGTGACATTCTGATATTTAGGGCCAAACTAATCACACGAAACAGCGAGACAGATTACGACAAGTTGCTGTACAGCTGCTGTACGGATTGATACAAAACTATATGATATCGTGATTACGACAGATTACGACAAGTTGCTGTACAGCTGCTGTACGGATTGATACAAAACTATATATGATATCGAGATTACGACAGATTACGACAAGTTGCTGTACAGACAGCTGCTGTACGGATTGATACAAAACTATATGATATCGTGACTTGGTTTAAGGTTGTTGGTTTTACCATACGTTGATCATAGTTAAGATTTTCACAAGTGAGAAAAGGTGAAATTCACGAATTTTGGAAACGACTGAACAATTTTTTTTACAGCTATATAGGAATTGCAAGTTAATTCATCGTGTAGTGAACAGTTAATTAGTGTGGTTACTTCATAGAGTGTACGACGTTCTCGCCACACCTACATTGCCTACATAAATCCCTTCACCAAAACCTTTGAATGGCATACTTCTAACTGACTCCTTCCTACACACTACAACAACACAACAATATTTCAGAAACATAATAATATGCTAACACTAATTTGAAATTACGTTTTTTTCCGGAAATTATTTTCCCCAACCAAGCAACAAATTCACAATATGAATGAATATTAAACGACCTATTTCAACCACAAATAAACAATTTAATGTTGATTGGCTTGGTTTTGATGTAACCAACTGACGTTGCAGACTTGTATACGTCATGAAAGTCTCCATAATAATCTCCATTGATCCGACGACCCTTGCTTGTATGTGAGGATTGAAGGACACAACAATCAACTCGCCATCAAATACTGGCCAACTAAGTGGAGACTATGTATTTAATAAACATTCCTAATTGGCTTGACAGGCTTAGTTCCCAAATGCTAGGGTCAAAATTATTGTTTAAAGAACTTAAAAGGTGATACGAATTAAATTTGGACTAATTCTTAATATTATTTGTCACTGAGAATTGGTAAAAGCAAATCCAACAATTTGATTGAATGTATATTACAATCAATCATAGCAGCAGCGGAAGTTTGATTGCTGAGACCATAAAGTGAACAATGCAAATAATGTGATAAATTTAATTAAAATAACTTTGGCCTATATGCACACATTACGTTAGTATATTATGTATGCAAATCTCATATATAAAGTTGGAATTAAGTGTTATTTTTAGTGCTCATAATTTTGAAGTTAATCTAGGCCTACATGCTACATACTATGCTAACTTTCTGTAAATATCTGTTTCTATAATATAATCTCGTTTTCAACATTCTCACCAACCCAAATAGGCCTATATTATGTAGCTTGTTTCGTTTTTGGGGAAGAACGTTATTCATATAAAAAATGTATTTTTTTTTTTTTATATATTTGGTAAAGTTTTACTCGTTCGCAAAAGATTAGAAAATCCCAAATTTTCGGGCAACTCTTAGAAAACTAAAGTTGCCATTATAACTTTTATTGAGATCACAATAGCCGTCGTCTTTAACTTGTGCTGACCATATGTACCATGCATCAGTATCACGCAATAACTCACACATCATACGGAATAAGACTGCAAAACTTCATAAAAAATTAAAATATATTGATAATCAAGAACAGACTCGAAAATGTACGCGTGGTCTGCCATTATATTATTGACAGTATGGCGTGGTCTGCCATTATATTATTGACAGTATGGTGTGGTCTGCCATTATATTATTGACAGTGTGGCGTGGTCTGCCATTATATTATTGACAGTGTGGTGTGATCGTCCATTATATTTTTTGCAAGACGCCAATAACTGCCAATAACGGTAGATCTACGCAATACGAGGCAAGGGCAATCTATATAAACAATGTAGCCCTCACTAGAACGTACCCTACCCCTAAGATAATTGCAGATAAGTTATTGGTTTCGTCTTATAATAAAATTTGTATTTACTAGTTGTGAGCAAACTATACTCAACGTAGTGATAGATTGTTGGTTTAGTTTTATAGTAAAAGTTTATTTTATAGTTATGAGCAAGGTATCCTCACGTAGTGATATATTGTTGGTTCCATTTAGAAAATATTTGATTATCGTCGTGCGCTCTCAAGCGTCAAAAATAGTTTTATATACACAACAAACATGTGTTTATTTGAATTGTGTACTTTATGAGCTTTCTATTATATATATATTATTAGCGCCATTCCGATGACATCTTTCAGTTAGTAACCTACCTTTATTTACGTTTTTTTTAATACAATTCAGGCTTAGTATAGGCTTTGCAACGCAGAATCAACTAAAGCCTCTAGAGATGTAGAATGTGGCGTGATCCTACCTGTGGGTTTCGGAACGTTCCTCTTGACTTGCATCCACTTGTAGGTGTGTACCGCTGCGTTGTGTGGTTGGTGGTGGAGGGTGGCCGGATGGTGGTGAGGCTGGTAGCTTGTGGGTGGATACTGGTGGTACTGGTGACTCATACTGTCGGCCACCCCACACTCCTCCGGCCTAGGCTGCCGTTGACAGTGTCTGTAGTCCTCTTGCTTCAGTGTGTGGTGCCGGTACATGGCGGTTTCATAGTCTCCGGGGTAGTGATGGGGCGCACTCGGTTCCCCTGTGGGGTCCCCGCCAGGGTCACCGTTGGGGTCGTGTGGGGGTGGTGGTAGGTAACTGTAGGCAGACGCAGGGGGTTGCTCCTGCATGGGGAAGGGGCCTGGGACATCCTGGTGACAGGACGCGGTGCCGTAGACCGGCTCGTGCTGACCATAGGGGGCCGGCCCGCCCCCGTAGTCAAGGTTCGTGTAACTGAGACCGTTCTCCGAGGCGATGATCACGTTCTCGTGGTGCTGGTGCTCGGTGTGGTATTGCGGACATGTGTCCGACACCTGGCCGTTGTAAGGGTCCTGTACCGAGGCCGTGTGGTAGTAGCTGGGCCGGTAGTGGCCCGGCGGCTGCTGGCCGTACGTAGCCTCGCTGTGCTGGCTGAAGGTATCGGTAGTGTTACACATGCCGTACATGCCGATGTTCATCATCATCATCTTACGAGGCTATGCGGAGACTACCTTGCTACTCGAGGAGGGGTTGGTTCACTTCATGTTGCACTTGTAAAGAGTGGGTGGGTTACACTTGAGAGCGAGGAAATTAATTATATTATAACGAGAAATCTATTGTATTCTTTCTACATATTCTAAACGTTATTTGGCAGCCTTATAGGAACAGTAGGCTTAAAAATCGTATTTACTTTTAATATTTACGAGACCACTTGCAGGAAAAACGTCGTGTTCAACCGGACACCGGTTTCGACTTCTGTCTGTGTGAGTCTGACTTTGTTTAGGAACTACAAGTCGAACACGATCTCAGGCTAGCCCACAATAATATCCACACGGAACAATTCACTGTATCGATTATATTTCACATGAAATCATTTAATTCTTTCCTCAACTCGAAGGTATCGTGTTTTATTATCTCCAGATTTCTTCACGGAAATTTCGCCGGATATGAGCCATCACACGGATTGAGGGCCAGCTGTTTTCCTCACGTGATATTATAGGAACGAGTAGGTTGATTGTTTAATTGTTTGTATACGTGTGTGGTTGTTGCTATTTCACTGGCGACTAACGGCGAGTGGAATGGTGTCGTGTCAGCGGTCTCACGTGTTAGTCGGGGGGTGTGATATGTGGACCAATCAGAAGCCGCGTCTCACAGTTGTGGATGAGTCCTGGGCATTGATTGGCTCGGCTCCAGTCTGGTACAGATGCGCTGGATGCTGTGAGAGAGCGGGGCGGAGCGAACACATCAGCGCCTGGAAATAAGTTATGTCAAATGGGTTATAACCTGGCGAAATAATTAGGTTACACTTAGTTTTATATCCAAAGAAACGAAAACAAGGAACTTAACCTAGCGCCTGGAAACAAGTTATGTCAAATGGGTTATAACCTAGTGAAATAACTAGGAAAACGCTTAAGTCCCGCCGCGTTGTTGGATGAGCGTAATTGGTGCATTGAGTAGCCAAGTGTTATGCAGATTTTCTGTTGTTCCGTGAAAAAATCATTACTGATTTGAAGATTTTTTTTAAATTTATTTAAATTAAATTAAAAATAAACTTTAATTTTTAATTTTTTTAATTAATCGTAATTTAAAAAAGAAAAAAATCGTAAAATTTCGATTTTCATGAGAAATAATTTTTCGATTGCACTCAAATTTCACACGAATACCTAAATTCATAAAATTAAGGTTCTGTGAAAAAATCATTACAATCGGATAAAGCATGTAGGTGTTATAAATCGAAGAAATTTTAAAATAATCGAAAAAAAATCGTAAAATTGCGATTTTCATGAGAAATAATTTTTCGATTGCGCTCAAAAACGTGTCAATTCTAAGTTTAGAGATTTCGAAGGCCTCCATAAAATTTCATCGCAATCGGAGTATCGGTTTAGCCGGAATCGTGCAGACAAACAGACAAAAATACAAAAAAAAAGAAAAAAAGAAAGAAAAAAAAAACATTCCGGAATTTTTTCTCCAGTGTAGTAGAATGGAATCTTCGCTTCGCTCGCTACGCTCATCCAATTAGGTAACACTTAGTTTTATATCCAAAGAAACGAAAACAAGGAACTTAACCTAGCGCCTGGAAACAAGTTATGTCAAATGGGTTATAACTTAACCTGGCGAATTAATTAGGTTACACTTAGTTTTATATCCAAAGAAACGAGATGAATGTTGAATCGGACAGCTTCTACTCTACACTTATGATACTGGAAGGATAACTGTCTGTGTGTGTGTCTGCCTATAGGATGATTTTAAATTACAATTTGCTTTTTAGATTCTTAAGAAATTTAGACTATAATTTACATATTTTGTTACAAATGTGTGCAACACAATTATTAGATATAAGTTGGCAAAATGAAATCTTCGAAGAAAACAATAATTTGATTAGAATTATAACCACATACTTTAAGGGACGCCAAATATACAAAAATGTTTTGGGAATTGGTTCGTTAATTGTACTAGAGTACGTATGTAAATATATACGGTTGTTTATATAAGCGATTGAGACAAGAGTGATATATAGTGCACGACGAGACAACCCATGTTTGATGGTTGGTCACATTGCTCACTTAATATACAATATAATATTTCATGCATAATTAAGTTTGTCTGTTTTCATACACATTGAACAACGATTTTCAAAGTTCAGTATTAACAATAATAAAATATAACTAAACAAATACGCTCAGCCTACATAATTATGTTTCAATAGAGGTATAAGTTTATTTTATTTAAGAATCAGTGCACATTTTATGTTTTTTGTTATTCCAATAAAATATGCTTTTTTAATTTAAAAAAATCATACAACCGCTTCATATATAAGCTAATTGTAATCGTGATCTTCATTTGAATTTACATAATCCAGTCACTTTCACAATCTTAGACTAATATAAGGGGACCTTCATTGATCTATGATCACTGTTTAGAATAAACCACGCTCAATAACAACCTAACGCCTAAAAGAAGCTAATTAAAATAACCAAAGATATAAAAAATAAAATATAGAAATTTATGAAAATTAAATCCAATGCCGCTTTCTAGGATTGAATATATGGATAGTGTTCAGTCAGACTGCATCATCATTGCTACCCAAATAAATAATCTTCTTTTATTTAGAATAGGCCTGTTGTGCATCTTTTGTCATCTTTCGCCAATCATGCATATACCAATGCTAAAGAATATTATTTGCATATTAAAATATCATTGTTCTGTGTTTAATTCCTTGTTTAAAAAAGTAATAATTATGTATTAATAATCTCATTTCATTTCTGACACTACACACATTTGCATGTACGCTCGTGACGAATCCACCGAGTTAATGTTATAAACCTATACTGAAAATGGATTTGCATAAACTATTATATTTGTCATTTGTTTTTAAATTTATGTTGTAAGATTGTAATTTACGTAGGTACAAGTCAGCCCTATTCATAGCACAATCTCTTCATAGATTTCTTAATTCCATTAATCGGGAATCACTCCGTAGGTGGGTGTTTTTGATTTTATGTAAATCAATCCAGAAGTTAAAAAACTCCGCTGAGATGGATTTTCTAATTTCTGGATTGATTTACGTAAAAACTCTTCGTAGATATCAAATCATAGTTATTATGTAGGCCTGTCCACTGCTTTATTAGAGTTTAATACAGGCATTAAGTTTGTATATAGCTGAAATATTATAACCTACTATCATCTGCATCTGCAAAATCGCAATTATTGTACACACGCCAGGCTACTTAGAGTAACCTCTAAAAATATAGTATAGTTAATAAATTGAATTGAATCGAGAATGAGATGCACACTGCACAGTTCAAACAAAGTATTTTAATGAAAACATGTTCCAGCATGTAAAAATAAAATAATTGGAAAAAGAATAGTGACAAAATGCTGTTATTAAAATTTAATTAATAATATTAGTATAGGGTACCGGTAATGAAATATATTGAAAAAAACCATTTCAATTTTATTTTTGTGATATATTAATTTAACCAAATTCTCCTCAAGAGTATTTATTCCATTATTTTGTTATTTTTTAGTAATAACTCAAATTTTATTTTAAAAAATAAATATATTATATGGCTTTCAACACAAACATTTTAGTCATTTTCAAAAACTCATAAAAAAACAGAATATTATTATTGCTTCTTGTTAGGCTATCCCTATGTAGCGATACCTAAATTTAACTTTCACCTAAGACTCCAATTAATTGTCTAGAAACTTATACAGTGGCATAAAAATTATAATATTTTTTTTCTTCTAAATAGTTCATAACTAATAAATTTTACTCCCAAAAACCGCGTAACGCACCTAAAACGCTGAGACGTGTTGGTAAAGTAGTGAACCTACCTTGTGAGCAATGAATCTACCGGTAGTCACTCGTGTGTCGAGCGCATTGCAAGGCGAGGCTTGGTTGAAGACTGAGCGCCACCCTGCGAGCACCCAACCGTGCGCACACCAACACCCCCACCCCCACCCCCTCCCACCCCCTCCACCTAGCACTCTCACAGCATGCACGCGACACATTTGCGCGACGCTTTTTACAGGAATTATACATGAATTAACAGAATCAAACATTATTATTGCTTGAAATACGGTTTGATCTAAGTACGCGATAAGAATTAGGTTGTAAACTTCATCCTTACACTTTTGAATTGTGATATAATTTGGTTTTTATGGGTATAGACACTTGAGATTGTCAGTTTGATGGATAAATTATTGTAGGCCTAACCAATGGTTGAGAATTGCAGTAAGATTATGTTCTATTAATTACATGTTTTTGTTGACTCTGTGGGCCAAAGAGATGCGGAGCTGTAGTCCCCAGAAAGTTTGAAGATTCGTGGGCCCGGCAGCGGAGCTGTAGTCCCCAGAAAGTTTGAAGATTCGTGGGCCCGGCACCTCCACCAATAATGAAGACTAAAACTTTTGGGGATTTTATAAAACAATGTTAACACGTAAAATATTCGTCTATATATCTTTCTTATACATTGAGCTAGTTTGATTTTAAGATTAACTGGGTTCAGTCACAGAGTATACTGTTTTGTATATCATTTGAGGTGCATATTTTTGCTCGTTTGAGAGCATAGCCTCCTAAAGAAAAGGGGTTGGGGTAGGTTCCTCCCCTTAAAGAACCGCAACTTGGCTAATAACAACTATTCGTAAATCATCTTCAACTAATAATGTGATCAAATCTTCCATAAATACGTTATCATCTTTGTTCACTATTGTCAAATGCAAAACATCCTACATGAGTCTGCAATATCTTAGATTACTTCCTGAAGCCTATCAGATTGCAACCAAACTATGCACATATGTTAGGGTGGAGGCTCATTATAAAACACAAACAAGCAAAACAAAACAAATTCTAAATTACTTAAATTTATATTAAGTATATTTTCGATTTTGAAAAAATCATCTTTATAATTGTAAATTTAGGAATTTGTGAGTAACCAGCTATAATGTTTATTTTTAATTTTTTTATACTTATTTATTCAATGCCTATCATATTCAGTTAAAAAACTGATTTACAAAGGAGGAAAACAAAATAAATCTAATTATAAAGATGCAGACGAAACAATGAACTACAGAAGTAAGTACTTGAGATAGTAATATTACAACAATGCATTAAAACACAATAATTTTGTAACATATTCAAAAAGGATATAAAATGCAATTCATTAATGATTTAAATATAAAAAAAGTAGTGGGGAAAAAAAGAAAAATGAAAAGAAAAGAAAGGAAAGGAAAGGAAAGGAAAGGAAAGGAAAGGAAAGGAAAGGAAAGGAAAGGAAAGGTTGAAAAAAAACATTAAAACAGAACAGAAAAATAATTAGACGATCCCACTCAAACGCATATGAGGTTTGCCATAAATCAGGAACAGCAAATCAGGGAGTAATCAAACTTTCGCGGAAGAAACCACCGAACGCGAATCTTCATTCTTGTGTTCAAATCTTGACAACAATTTAGCACAAAAAGATCTTGACAAATATATATTTATATCAGACTTATAATTATTTGAAATTGTTTACGTCAAAAACTTCCTTTGACTACAGAAGAGTGACCATATCCTTGCTTGACAACCATGTCAATCAGATGACAACTAAATGCACGAAAAAGTTCCCGCAAAAAATGTCAAATAGGGATAGCTGCACGATTCTTGTCGCGAATGTATAGAGAAACCTGAGGAAAATGTATTTGTTGCTGATGGGTATAAATATTTTCTAACGCCTAGAACATGGAAGGTATGGGGAAAGTTATTCTTCACAACCTGACAAGATGCTCAAGCTGAAGTTATATCACTGGATGTTGACACTTTTGGAACAACTCGCCTAATTGAAACAGCTGAGCAAACCGTTTGCATATTTCAACATTGCCTTGCTAATTTACTGAACCATGAGAACGAGTTCGACAGGTTGTTGCTTCGATCTAACAATTGACACTTCTCGACAAAAAGGTTAAAACACAGATAAAAGGTTTGTAACATATTATCAAAACCCTATTCCTCTGATTCGATGGTCTTGTATTTTGAAACCCCCCGATTACACACTCACGTCTACCTGTCCCATGCACGGTGTCTGCTGTCAGCTGGGCACAGCTTCTACGTCTGTGTCCTGCATGGCCCCCGGCGATATAGAGCAAACCCCTTGCTGGTTGCGTCGCCGAGGATAACTGAGACGACTGTACTTCCCATAGGACCCTACGTGAGAATCTTAAATGTTAGGAACAAAAAACAAAAACACACATTTTATGAGTACATTATTTGTACCGGTACTGATTATTCCGGAACAAATATGGTAAGGACCAACTAATGGAAATTTTGATGGACTACGTGAGAATGAATCAGAAGACTTATATATAACAATGTATTCCCATGCATCATAATAAAATAGAAATACACCAATACATTTTGCTAAACAAGTTGCATACTTATTGAATGTAGGCATAAAAGATACAAATAAAATTAAATACATTGTGTACATGAAAGTTTTTCCATATTCATTTTCAGGAAATGATTGGTAGTGTGGGACATTAGCAATGCAATTTGTATGTGCAATGTGGATTCCTTTAGCAAATAGGAAATAGTTTTTTATATTACCGTGATTTGCCAACTTCTATGGGTGGTTGTCTATTGTGAAATATTTGTCCACCTTGGCTATTGTATTGTCTAATGTCTTGATATGTTTTTCTTTTAATAACCTGACGACGAAAATAGTTTTGTAATTTCCGTAACGTTGTTTTTATTGTGTTATTACAGAGTTTATATCCACTAAAAGGTTTCGAATATTGTTACTACGATCTATCTTTTTTTTTACAATGTTAAAATAAAATAAAATCGTAAGTGTATAGACTCTACTTTAAGTTTGTAATGATTTCTCAGTCTCAGTATAACTAATAAACCCCTGAACAACGAATCAGTTGTGCGGTGTGCCAATAAGAAGATCAAAGCTATATTATAAACATATCCACCCATGCCTACAGCATACACGCACCGTGTGATGCTGTGCACTGCACACACATTAGTAGGCCTACATGCGAACAACGCGATTGTTGCTATCAGAAGTACATGACGTAAAGGCGTGCTGGCAAGACATCTTCCGGTCATGTCTAGTGTTTTGTTTCAAGCTTGGCCTGTGAGATTCCATCTTGGTGCTCTCGGACGGCCCGTCTGTCTGTCTGTCTGTCTTGTTTAGGGCTGTCACCTTGCCTCGTTTGACATTCTTACCGAGGTCTTCGAGCTGTCGTGTCACAGCCGACAACACGCCACTCACACGCGCAACACGCTGCGCTCGTCTAGCGAGGATAATCGAACTAATGAATGTCTCATTCACATACATTTATTACAGTTATAATGCACCTTGTTCAGTTTGGCCTAATGAAAATTAATGAATTACATTAAAATTAGGCAATTCAAAATTCATATTTCTTATTATGTTTTTTGTATGTATTCACGAGTATTTACTTTAGATCCAGTGATGTGCTCGGGCGTCCTATGACTTTGACTAGTCTACACTACATGGTGAAGTACATGACACTTTTCATAATAGTAGTCACGCTAGGATAAATGGACCACCCTTAAGTCTCATAATATTAATATTCCTTGCTAATCGGCCAGGAAGAATTAATATGGTTGACCTAGGATTATTTAAGCAACTCCAAAATTTCTCGATTTGTTTAGTCGGGAAACACTCCCGTAGGTGTAATAGTTATTATTTACTACAATTCAGAAATTAAAAAAGTCCGCCCCAACCGGGAATCTCGCTCACCTGGAATGTGGGAGATCCGTGGTTCGATTCCCGGTTGGGGCGGACTTTTTTAATTTCTGAATTGTAGTAAATGATAACAACTCCAAAATAGTTCATTGGATTCACTTAAAATAATTTTTAGTAAAGTGTGACTATAGAATCATTCATTTCCGCTGCCTAGCTGTGATGTCAGTCAGAGCGAGCAAAGAGAAATTTGCCTAAAATGAATGTCATATATCAAATTATTGATTTTTGTTATTAAATAACAATTACCTGAAAGCTGCTTAAAAACCTTGTATTGATATTATTACTCAGAAAGTGGCTGGGTAACTAGACCTCCAATGTATCCAACACAAACCGCACGGGTTCGAATCTTCTTGTTCCACACTGGACAGGAAGGAGACAGTTTCACTTTTCGAATGTTTCCGTGCTCCTTGGGGGAGCGATTGTGCGTGTGACGAGAGTCGACTCCCCGAGGGAGTCACGAGAATGTGTGGTCCGGCCTAGGAGCTCGGACTTCTCACGGTGTGTCCCTCGCTAGTCGCATAGCACTCACACCTCGCTCTCACTAGAAGCCAGGCAATACCGCGTGCTTTTCTATTCATTTAACAGCATTGTCTACGACTAGAAGAAAAGCGAAATCTTAAAACTAATTAGCTAAGATTCGAGCCGAGAATCTGCGTTCGTACATTTCGAACTACGCCTACAATTTTCCATCGATTAAAATATTTTTGGTGTGCACACTCTACTACTACTACTACTACTACTACTACTACTACTACTACTACTACTACTACACTACACTACACTACACTACACTACACTACACTACACTACTACTACTACACTGCACTACCACTCCACTCATGCCACTGCACTCACTGCACTCCACTCCCACTGCCACTACCACTACCACTCCACCACTACTCACTACTCCACTGCCACTGCCACTGACCACTGCCACTCCACTACCACTACCACTACACTACCACTACACTACACTACACTACCACTACCACTACTACTACGCGCCTCATCGCATGACCCACACACGCCTCGTTCAATAGATATTTAATTAGGAGTAAATGTTACCTGGCTGGACTTTGTTGCCTAATTGCAGCTCCTTGTTTCGAGCTCGTCTGATACGATCTTGGGTTGAGCGACACATCTTTGCGTTGAGTTGGGGCGACCAGCCGTGCGTATCTCCCGCTCAATCATTGACCCCCCCCCCCCCCCTCCCCCATGGCACGGGGGGTACACAATTACTCAATTTTATTAATTCATGATTATACTTTAGATAATTTTTCTAACGAATCAACAAATACTTAGCATAAAACCTCATTTTAGACCTCATAGACTAATTGTAATTCATAATAGTGTTCGTGATAATTTAATTAAATAACGAAATACACCAAATTTGTTTGTGGTGTGTACTGACACATCCTATTTAGTCTGAGGTATGACGGAAGGAAATGATGACGCGATTGGTTGATGCTGATGATTGATGATTATTTTTGCGAAGTTTACTTATTTCATATTCCAAGGTTTCAAATATAATTAGGCATATACATATTAATTAAGCATTTACCAACTATATTCATTGGAGCCAACTCCGAGGTACAGGATGGCCAGCACATGAGAGGTTTTTCAAAGGCTGCAGAGTACATTTTACATTTCACATTTCACGTACCCATATTCGTTTTTATTTTGGTGCTAAATTACAATTGACAAATGCTCGTTCAATAATTAGTAGATCGGATCTAGCTTCAGACTACAATCCAAACAACTAGTTGGTCAAACATTGTTTTTGTTAAAAGCGATATTTATTTTTAGAAAACGATTTTCGTGAAAATTTTAATTCAATTTATTGTATTTTTGTAGCGTATATACCATACAAAAATGCAAAAACTTGCAAAAAAGGGGCCAAGCCGAAAACGAGGAAGATACAAGTGGCTCAACTGCATAAAGTGGTGAGATCTAGAAGTGTGGCCAAGCCCATTATTTTGTTTTAATAATAAATATATTTATTAATAATATAATAAATTAATAATATATCAATATCTATAATATTATCTAACTATAATTATGAAATAAATATATTAACAAAACTAACATAAAACACTAAATAAATTTATTGAAACATTTACAAGTGGAAATATCAAAATTAACAGACTCCATTCAAAATTAAAAGCTTGGTCGATGAATTTTTAACTTGGTTGTCGTTACTGACTAACCAAAACATAATTAATCCAAATTCATTTTTTTTAACAGTTTTAGGAAAACCTTCGAAATATCTACACTGAGACCAGTTATTTTAATCTGATCAAAGTAATATTTCTAATATCACACAGTGTGTCAGCAAGGAAACATGTTTAAGTAAAATATGGAACGATCCAGGAATTTGATAGTTCTCCAAAAGTCAGAACAATGTAACAAATGTCAGTGATTTCTCCTCAAATCCCTCTATATCTCACCTAAATCCAATCTGAGCTCAAAGTGTTTCCTGGGGCAAGCCTCCCGACCACAGTTTATCCTAAAAGTTACATTTGGTGAAAGATTAACTTAATTTAATCAACGAATAGAATTATAACTTTTTATATTAAATTCTTACTCTCGGTACTAATTACGGAAATGGTATGATACAAACACGGTTTAAATGAGTATGGAATCGAGGAACACATCCGAAGTTCACCCCTTGAGTTAATCGCAGAGTGTAGCCCCCCGCGGCGCTCCAGCTAATCTGCAGTGGGCAGTACCTAGCTAACGTGGTGACTGACTGTTTAATCACCTGAGGCAATTAACCTGTCCATCTCCCGACCCCTCCCTCGGCTCATTGCAATCACCCACCCACCTGGCACAGAAGTCAACTGCTTGTGCTTATCATGTAGTTTTATGTCAATGAACAGGTGGATATAAATACTATACACACTAACATTAATTGGGATTCGTTTATACGTGAGCTAAGTAGATTTTACTCACGCGTATTGAGATAAAGAAATATAGGAAAACTTAGAAATTAAACTGCTATTTTGGATTGTATAGCGATTTATACTTTCGAGTTTAAACAGTGCAATAAAAAATATGTTTTAGCAGGAGAAGCAAGCAACATATATTTTTTAGTTGTATATTCAGTCTACTCACTTCTGAAATGCTTTATTATATATTTATTTATTTTGCATTTTTTTTCATATTCATTAACATAATATTATAAACATGCCGTTATTATAGCACTTGTTTGTTATATGCAATAGCAACAGAAAGACCATCTGCAACGTAAGGTAATTTCATACTGTTACCCTTGTTACACACAATATCCCCACACACAAGAGATGAGATTGTTGTTTCATGTCAAAATTACATGTCAAATAAACACAACATAATATTAATGAAACATATTGAAACAGTTCCACATCAACGAAAATATCTCTAAAAATTGCTAATTGCTCTTAATTAATACCAATGTTAAAACATCTGTTAGTTTTTAAATCTCTTAAGAGTGTTGATGCTAATGAGGGAGTATCAAGTAGGTTTGCTTGTGCATCTAGTGCAGTGGACCGCCGTTCAGTCTCTCTCACGCCTGTCAGTATTTATCTTAACTACTAGAATTTAGTGTTGATGCTAATGAGGGGTATCAAGTAGGTTTGCTTGTGCATCTAGTGCAGTGGACCGCCGTTCAGTCTCTCTCACGCCTGTCCGGTATTTTATCTTACTTACCTAGAAGTAGTGTTGATGCTAATGAGGGAGTATAAGTAGGTTTGCTTGTGCATCTAGTGCCAAAGTGGACCGCGGTTCAGTCTCTCTCACGCCTGTCCGGTATTTATGTTAACCTTAACCTAGAAGTTAGTGTTGATGCTAATGAGGGAGTATCAAGTAGTTTTCTTGTGCATCTAGGCGTGGGACGCTCGTTCAGTCTGTATCACGTCGTCCGATTATCTTAACTTACCTAGAAGTATACAAAGGCCGGGACAGACAATTAAAAATTGTATTCACCCCAACAAAAAATCGATTTCGTAATTAATTCGCATGAATATATTAACTTCTTCATAAACCTTTAACAAATTAGGTTAACTGATTAAACTAAAGATATATTTAAAGAAATAAAATTATCATATACAGATGTTAATAAGTAGATATATGTCATATAGTCACTATAGATACAAATAACTTTTTGTAGGATGCCCGCTGTAGGGTATACACATCAGATTTAACCGGTGTGACCCTCTTCAGGTGACTAACTAGGTATGTTGCGGATAGGACAATTGTGAAGGGATGTCCCAGGGCTGTTTAAGAGGACTCAATCCCTTGCATTCGCATTAACGACGGAGGAAAACGTCGGATAAAACCTCAGTGAGGATTGCCGGTCTCGACGGGATTCAAACCCGGGACCTCCCGAATCAGAGTCTGTTGGTCACTATAGATTGCGATTCCGTTCAATATCGTACGTGTGTCGAGTTTTTCGATTGCAGTAATTACAGGATTGGAAAATTAACAATGATATTATAGAGTTTATTTTACTAATCCGACAATCGTCTCGATACTCGATGGCTGTCAGTCGCTTCACAATGATGTTGACGCGCCAACATGTTTCCATACTAGTGCATAGACTTGATGCAATCTTGTGCATGGAATTTCGCAAGCCTGATGTTATCAGGTGTGAGTGAGCCAGGGATTAGGGCAACAGTGGCTTAGCTTCTGTGCCGTTCAGGGCCGGAAGGGGTGGCCATAGTATAGCTAGGTGTCTGTACTCGGAGGCTGATGAGCGATTGATTGATTGATGATGACAAGATGAACTAGAGTCGCAAGTACAAGCGTGTTTATTGTTACATGATTAACTTGTGGACAATGATGTATCTAACGTCAGAACAGTTTAAATAGGATGTGTTGAGGAAATATTATATTATTTTATGATGTGACAGTACAAGATTTTCTCCAATGTGGCTCGAAACCAGAACATTCGGCTCGAATTGTATTAATTGTGCTTCTTGAACCAACTTTTCCACATGATAAAAGGTAATAAATATCAACTTGCTTGATTGTATAGTGCAAACATTAGTGAGCCATTTAAAAATTTTATTCGGGAATAAATTGAAAAATAGTAATCGAGCAGTGGTAGGGTTACATCTTTTCTTCAAAGTTCTTCAAATTTCAAGGGACCTTCAAATTACGAGTTTTATAATTTTATAATTTAACATTGAGCGCACTATACCAAAAGCTTCTGTATAGGGACTTTATCACTTGTTTAAATGAAACCAAAATTGGAGTTTAAACCCGGGTTTACTGAGGTTTACTGGGAAATTGTCTTTGTATGACCGCACACCTGTCCACAGACATAAAACAAAATGAAATATAAAACAGCACTTTGAAATTCCTTCTCGCTCCCTCACACCGTAGTCTGACAGATTACCTTCTTGCTCCTCACAACATAGGTCATGACAAGATCCTTCTCTCTCCCTCACACCATAGGTTGACAGATTCCTTCTCGCTCCCTCACACCATAGGTCTGACGATTCCTCTTCTCGCTCCCTCTCACCATAGGTCTTGACAGATTCCTTCTCGTCCCTCCATCACCAAGGTCTGACAGATTCCTTCTCGCTCATCACACCATAGGTCTGCAGATTCCTTCTCGCTCCCTCACACCATAGGTCTGAACAGATTCCTCTCGCTCACTCTCACATATGTCTGGACAGATTCCTTCCTACGCCTCCCTTTCCTCGCTACCTCTCACCATAGGTCTTATTTTTTTTGTTTTTTTGTTTTTTTCTTTTTTTTTTTTTTGTTTCGTTTTTCGGTTGGTTTTTTTTGGTTTCGCCTTTTCGTTTTTTTTTTTCTTTTTTTTTTTTTTTTTTTTCAGTTTTTCTTTTTTTTTTTTTCTTTTTTTTACTGACAGATTCCTTCTCGCTCCCTCACACCACTAGGTCTGACAGATTCCTTCTCGCTCCCTCCACAACCATAGGTCTTGATCGCAGATTCCTTCTCTCTCCCTAACATACATGTAGGTCTTGAGACATATGAATCCGACGCTCTCCCACACCATAGGTCTGACAGATTCCTTCTCGCTCCCTCACACCATAGGTCTGGACAGGATTCCTTTCGCTTCATAAGGTCTGACAGATTCCTTCTCTCTCCCTACACCATAGGCTCTGACAGATTTCCTTCTCGCTCCCTCACACCATAGTCTGACAGATTCCTTCTCGCTACCTTCACCATAGCGTCTGGGACAGATTCCTTCTCGCTTAACCTCACACCATAGGTCACTGTAAGAGTCTTCCGCCTCCTCCACACCATAGGTCTGAACAGATTCCTTCTCGCTCCCTCACACCATAGGTTGATTAGGGAGTCTTGACTAGGAAATAATAGTTTCTTTTGTTCTCCAGGTTTGAATCCTGACTGATTCATCGTCACCACACGTCTCAACTAGCCACGTTTCACACACAATACTAGATCTTAACCAACAAACAAGGTAAAACACCACATGCAGAAAGAGTTTTAAGCAGTTTCGTCCCAGATTTTTTCACTCCTTCAATTCATAAAAGCAAAAAAAATAACATGAACATTATTTGAAGAAATTATGTCTCAACTCAACATGAAATGAAATAACTTAGCAAAAATAATATTTTTACACTGGCATATAAATTACTTTTGCTTTCTAGAAACTGTTTATGAAGAAAAACAATTCCTGTAGTTGTGACGTATCCAGAGCATGCAACCTTGCAGCATGCAATCTGCAACATGCAACATCGTTCAGAAGAGCTCTTACAATGTTGTTTGCAGAGCCGATCATAACAAGCGTGTATAGGCTACAACCTGTGTACTGTATACACGTCACTTGGACAAACACCTATCATAATCTTTGTCATGCATACTAGTGAAGCACTTGAATTCGAAAGTCCTTGATATATTACACTCCCTTAAAATTTTTGTCCTGTTCGTTTGACTGTGCGAGTGATTTTTCACAATAAAAACCGAACATTACATCCGATCGACATGCGTTTTGTATTTTTATTGCACTTCATGATACATACGGTTCTTGGAGCACAGCCCGGGGCTATCCTCAACGACCTGGGGGATTCAGTCAACTCGGCACCTCCACCAAACATATTGTGGTAAATGTAGGTATGCATGTATGTATGTATGTATGTATGTATGTATGTATGATGATGTATGTATGTATGTATGTATGTATGTATGTATGTATGTATGTATGTATGTATGTATGTATGTATGTATGTATGTATGTATGTATGTATGTATGTATGTATGTATGTATGTATGTATGTATGTATTGTATGTATGTATGTATGTATGTATGTATGTATGTATGTTTGACATCCCCTTAATATAAATGTTACAACTGAACTAGTTTGTGATCACTATTGTAATCGGTACAGTAATAGAAACCCAGCTATGGTCTAATTCTCTATCCTCTGTTGCCACTTTGGACTCCTTCCTCTAAAATTACTAAACGCATCCAACAAAATCGCTAGAAAGCTGCATTCTGATATGTACATACCCTATTTAATTGTGTCAACTGAACTACCTTGTGATCACTATTTACTCGGTACATTAATAGAATCCTTCTCGCTCCCTCTCACCATAGGTCTGACAGATTCCTTCTCGCTCCCTCACACCATAGGTCTGACAGATTCCTTCTCGCTCCCTCACACCATAGGTCTGACAGATTCCTTCTCGCTCCCTCACACCATAGGTCTGACAGATTCCTTCTCGCTCCCTCACACCATAGGTCTGATTAGGGAGTCTTGACTAGGAAATAATAGTTTCTTTTGTTCTCCAGGTTTGAATCCTGACTGATTCATCGTCACCACACGTCTCAACTAGCCACGTTTCACACACAATACTAGATCTTAACCAACAAACAAGGTAAAACACCACATGCAGAAAGAGTTTTAAGCAGTTTCGTCCCAGATTTTTTCACTCCTTCAATTCATAAAAGCAAAAAAAATAACATGAACATTATTTGAAGAAATTATGTCTCAACTCAACATGAAATGAAATAACTTAGCAAAAATAATATTTTTACACTGGCATATAAATTACTTTTGCTTTCTAGAAACTGTTTATGAAGAAAAACAATTCCTGTAGTTGTGACGTATCCAGAGCATGCAACCTTGCAGCATGCAATCTGCAACATGCAACATCGTTCAGAAGAGCTCTTACAATGTTGTTTGCAGAGCCGATCATAACAAGCGTGTATAGGCTACAACCTGTGTACTGTATACACGTCACTTGGACAAACACCTATCATAATCTTTGTCATGCATACTAGTGAAGCACTTGAATTCGAAAGTCCTTGATATATTACACTCCCTTAAAATTTTTGTCCTGTTCGTTTGACTGTGCGAGTGATTTTTCACAATAAAAACCGAACATTACATCCGATCGACATGCGTTTTGTATTTTTATTGCACTTCATGATACATACGGTTCTTGGAGCACAGCCCGGGGCTATCCTCAACGACCTGGGGGATTCAGTCAACTCGGCACCTCCACCAAACATATTGTGGTAAATGTATGTATGTATGTATGTATGTATGTATGTATGTATGTATGTATGTATGTATGTATGTATGTATGTATGTATGTATGTATGTATGTAGTATGTATGTATGTATGTATGTATGTATGTATGTATGTATGTATGTATGTATGTATGTATGTATGTATGTATGTATGTATGTATGTATGTAAGTATGTATGACATCCCCTTAATATAAATGTTAGAACTGAATTAGCTTGTGATCACTATTGTAATCGGTACAGTAATAGAAACCCAGCTATAGTCTAATTCTCTATTCTCTGTTGCTACTTTGGACTCCTTCCACTAAAATTTCTAAACGCATCCAACAAAACTGCTAGGATGCTGCATTCTGATTATGTACATACCCTTATTATAATTGTGTCAACTGAACTACCTTGTGATCACTATTGTACTCGGTACATTAATAGAAACCCAGAAACAGTCAAATTCTCTTTTCTCAGTTGCCACTTTAGACTCCTTGCATTAACATTACTAAACGCATTCAACAAAATCGCTAGAAAGCTGCATTCTGATTAATTAACATCCCCTTAATATTAATGTTACAACTGAACTAGCTTGTGATCACTATTGTAGTCGGTACATTAAAAGAAACCCAGCTACTGTCTAATTTTCTATTCTCTGTTGCCACTTATGACTCCTTCCACTAAAATTCCTAAACGTATCCAACAAAATCGCTAGGATGCTGCATTCTGATTATGTACATCCTCTTAATATAATTGTGGCAACTGAACGGTACGTTCTTAACTCGGCTATTCTTAGCTCGCCTACATCAATTAGTAGTGGTATTTCAGGTGTAATTGCCCGCTTCCAAGAACCATTTATCTATTTTAATTGGTCGTAGGAGGGGTTTTCTTGACTCGCCTACGTCAATGGCAGCGAGCCTTTCAAATGGTCATGCGAGACCGGCAAGTTTGAATTGTAGAATAGGCTTCTTCTAAACTAGACACGACCGCAGTGAACTAGACTAGAAAACGAGACCTCCTACTTGTAGAATAAGTTTCTTCTATACTAGACACGACCGCAGTGTACTAGACTAGAAAACAAGACCTCCTACTTGTAGAATAGGCTTCTTCTATACTAGACACGACCGCAGTGTACTAGACTAGAAAACAAGACCTCCTACTTGTAGAATAGGCTTTTTCTATACTAGACACTGCAGAATGGCAACTGTAGAAACAAACGTTTAAACAAGTAAACGAGTTTCACTTGTCAAATAAATTATTTACTTTAAATACAATTGTTTTTAATAGCATCGTTCTAGGAAGATCTCAACTCCGATTTTCAAGAGAGCAAATTGAAACAAGAATTAAGCATTTTTAAGCGAGCGTTTGCATTTGACTCTGCCGGAAAAAATAGTCACTGTTTTTTTTTTTTTTTTTTTGTTTGTATGTCTCGCCATAACGTTCGAACGGAGGCTCGGATCGAGTTAAAATTTGGACCATCCGCAAGCTTGTTCTCGATTGAATGCCAGTAGTTTTGTGGCAAAATCGTTCGAAAAGTTACAAAGGTACATTAAAGTTAATCGCAAGTTTTTTTTAAACTTAACGGCGACAAAATCTGAGATGGCCAAATCATTAAACTGTCTGTCCGGTCACGAATATGTTAATTTTATTTTGTTTCTATAAGTAGTGTAGATGGAAATTACATTATAACAAAAGTAGTGTTACCATGGCAACGAAAAGTCGCACGAGGTTTCTGGCCACTATGCACTGCCACCTAGAAGTAATCAAAATACTATCGTGGAAGCAGTGTATGATTTCTTACCAAAGAGTTTAAATAGTTTTCCCAATGAAATGATGTCAAGGTCCTCTAGATGGCGGTGGATTTTATCCACAAAGTAAAAATTTACCTAAATACCTTGGCAATAATAAATAATATTGGAAACATGGCGCCGTAGACAGCGAACGTCGCAAATTTCAAAATTTAAAAAAAATGTGCAATGTGTGTCTAGCTATAGCACGGGCTCGCTTATGAACGCGTCCAACTGAGCGTTTCCTAGTAACTACACATAGGCCAACAACAAAAAACACACACAACATTTAAAATTCATACAAACAAGTAAGAATATGCGTGCATTGAGATAATATAGAAGGATTGGACAAGATATTGTTATGACATTTGTTTGATTGTGTCATTAGTATTGTTAAAATAGAATTTTAAAAAAATAGAAAAATTATATGGTTGAAAATAAGAAAATTTCCGGTAACATAGTTAATTAGGACCTGGAATAATTAAATATGAACGTTTGGAATTAGTTAAAAATCATAACGGTATGCCTTTTTTGACGAATGGAAACATTGGCAACTTTCTATGCTTTGCAGAACTCATTAGAAACTGTTATAAATTTCAAACAAGACGACACGGTGCATGGAGTATCGCGACGACGAGTGTTGCGTTTGAAAGCCGACCAGCTTGTGCAGCCCTGAGCAGTGAGCACCACGTGTTGCTATCAGCAGTGTGACTGATTGACAAGTTAAGCTCTAGTTCAGATAAACGTCACTAGTTCGGATAAGAAAGAATCAATCCTATTGATCTGTCGTGTATGGCAGTATATCAACCAGTACGATTCTTCCCGATGTCTGGAGTACTCCCACCAGTCGTACTCGAATTTGGGGTGGTTGGGGGGGGGGGGCTCTTTCCTGTTGGAAAACTTCGCAGAACTGAAAATATGTTCAATTGTTAGCCGAAATCAAATAATTGCAACATAAAGTCGGCTAAAAATTTAATTGGGTTGACACGGAGAGGGAGGGAAAAATTAGCCTGAAAGAATAGGCTACATGCATCATTCTACAGCACTCCAATATCTTGTTGGATACACAAAACTGTCTTGTAAATACGTTTTACATTAAAACTAAAATCTAATTTAATATCCATATTATTAACGTATATCTTTCATGTCCTGGGCCCTATTTACCAACTCAAACGACAATTTCTCGATCTACAGCAACAAACTTTGAAAATGGAAACAATACGGCGTGATAGTCAAACATTTTGGGGGATTATTTAATTAGTTGGCGATGTGTTTTGAGATATAGTAAATCCGCCCACAGCTCTTAACAATGCTCGTGGTAATAACTACAATGCACGTTAAATACATGTACATGTGGTTGTAATATGATAACTTTAGGGCTACTCGATTATCGTTTTAGACTAGTTCACATTGAAGTTTGTCTTTGTAATTAAAAAAAGACAGATGGAGGAATGGAGAATCCGTTCTGAGCCAATAATAAGTGCATGCACTGCGATAAGATAGACCGTCTTCCACGCCTTCGGTACTTCTTGTCCAATCGCATAATATAGTAGGCCTGCTACTTTTCTCCTAATCAGAACCGAAGTATAATGCCATTGATAACAATAAGTTGGCATACGTTGTAATTACAGGGTTCAAAGTTCCTCCAAAGTAAAAAGAAAATGGTTGTTTTACTTTTATAATACATTTGTATAAAAAAAGGAATATACAATTAATGTAAAACCCGTCGAGATTGCATAAGTGTGCACGGATTGAATTAACTGTAAGTTATAGACACTTGCGGGTATATTGAACAATGTCGTTGAGTTACCTATCATTCGCGCAAGGATTTGGATATGTAGACTAATACAAAAAAATCCTTTCAGAATGCCTCGTGACTTGCTTTGCTGGTAATACTTGTGCACTGTCTACTTTTGTTTCGTCTCATCGTTCCTGAGTTGAGTTATGCTTTAAAACTGCAATTTGACAATGATTATTTTGAACTAATATCACTTTTACTAATTAGCTATTATTGACTCGATATGAATATTCCAATATTCGTTATCAAGGAAGACAACTCAATGTAAAATAAAACGAAAAACAATCATTGCACGATTTTAAAACAAGTGCGTATTTACATTTGTCGGTTTATCGGTGACAAAATAGTTCCGACATGTTGTTAACACACTTATTATGAAGGTAGAAAACAGTTCGTATATCGTTATAAACAAGAAATAAGATATTTCAAAAGAAACTTTAGTAGAACAGGTCAATGATATTTATAAATTAATTGAACTTAACACTGTTCTTAGGTGAGAAAATAAGCTTTTAATTATGTTGCAATATTTCGAAAAGTTTCACTTTTCTTCGACAGGCAGACATTTTAATAATAAAAATTAATGTCTGCCTGTCGAAGAAAAGTGAAACTTTTCGAAATATTGCAACATAATTAAAAGCTTATTTTCTCACCTAAGAACAGTGTTAAGTTCAATTAATATATAAATAAGAAATAAGATCTATATTTATTATTATATTAAATCTCTGTGATTTCGGACTAGCCAATAGCGTCTCGCTTTGCATTGCCCGTAGAGCGCTGATTTTAATTTTATGCTAATGTTAATATTTATAATATAACCTTATTTGTCAATTATTTATTATTTTTCCGTCGTTTCTGACATTAAAGAGATATTTTCAACATCCAACATAATCTCGCGTACATTTTGCTCCCAGTTTCAAGCATCTCTCCTTGGTAGGCTGTCTGAACTGTCCCGAAACTAAATCCAATAAATTGGTCGAAACTTGTGCGATTTCTCCCCTCCCTCCATGTAGTGGCTTATGAACATTAGTTTTATCTTGATTGTCAAGCTGGTCTCGACTGGTTTTCTTCGAGGAGGCATGCTATGGCGGGAGCGCACGGCACTGTGGACCTATGTTCCTTGATTCAGGAGTGATCCATCAACAAGGAACGTCAGTAGCCATTAGTACGTACCCCCCTCACTCCACTCTCTCTCCCTCCCGCACTCGGCCATCTTAGCAACTTCCCTCATTTTACTTACTTTGCTCTTTCTTAGATTTCGCTACTCTTGGAAAACTATGAAGAGGTTTAATTCTGCGTGTCGCGTACAGATGTATTGTTGCCAGGAAATAATATAATGTTGCGTGCTTTGTGCGTACGCGTCTGCGTGTGCGTGTTTTCACGAATATGTCAACGATATCGACTAAATCCACTATTTACTGAAACGGAGTTAGACCTGTTACCCTGGCTTAGAACTATAGATCTTCGTCATTCAAAGTTACTTCAAAAGTGAACAAATATGCTTCAATAAATATAATGAAAAATATAAATTATTTGATAAACCCTGACAATTATCAAGGTACCAAAAAATAATCTAATTATGATTCTGTTGTGGTTTTTTTAGACCATGATATCTATACAATACCTTTATATTTATTCATCATTACTAACAATATTATTGACCAAAACGCTCTCGAAAAAGAGGAATGGATAGTTTGAATTAATTTACACTGCATGTGAAGGAATTTAAAAAAAAGTGGATGGCGTTTAAAATGTTTGTGATTTGGTTTTGCGTTTTGCGACATGTATTGATACATAATCATATATTTTCTTGCAAATACAATTATTATTAGGCCTAATAGTAGCGTAGTATTTTAATATTAAGGTTCTGGTAAGAGATGAAGTGTGATATCTTCGGTATACACAACACCTGCGAATTACAAGCGCGTAGATCATCAGATCAGATCAATTGCATTTACACCAAAATAACCTTAAAGTGAGCTTTTTTCTTTCTTCTTTCTTTTCTTCCCCCCCCCCCCCCCCTCCCCACGGTTTGTAAGGAAGTTCTAAATGGGGGGTAGGTGGGTCCTGTTTTTTACGATCTTGCTCTTGTCAAAATTAAAGGGTTCAGCGCACCACTGATTCTGGATTGCCAAGCATAGACGATATATCGACGAAATTGAAAGTGTGTTGTATGTTTGTTTTGTTCTGGGCAATGAATGAACGGCTTCCGTGTGGTATTCTGGATTGCCAAGCATAGACGATATATCGACGAAATTGAAAGTGTTTTTTTGTTTGTTTTGTTCTGGGCAATGAATGAACGTCTTCCGTGTGATATTCTGGATTGCCACGCATAGACGATATATCGACGAAAGTTGAAAGTGTGTTGTATGTTTGTTTTGTTCTGGGCAATGAATGAACGTCTTCCGTGTGATATTCTGGATTGCCACGCATAGACGATATATCGACGAAATTGAAAGTGTGTTGTATGTTTGGTTTTGTTCTAGGCAATGAATGAACGGTCTTCCGGTGTGATATTCTGGATTGCCACGCATAGACGATATATCGACGAAATTGAAAGTGTGTTGTATGTTTGTTTTGTTCTGGGCAATGAATGAACGTCTTCCGTGTGATATTCTCTCAGACATCTCCCAGTATCCAGCAGTGCGTCTCAATTGAGAATCCGCAGGGAATATTGAGACGTCACTTTCAAAAGTTGGATCTTGAAAAATGAAAAGTACCATAACCGTCACAAAACATGCCACATTCGGTGCCAAGACGAAAGATATAGTTACAACTGAAATATTTTGAAGGCATTTCTCTTTGTATACTTTCTGTCGATAGCTTAATCCTATACACTTTTTTAAGTATAACATTTGGCAAAGCGTTAAAAGTAAAAGATATTTAGCTGGACAAATATTATTGTCATATTTTAAATGCATAATAAATGTGTCCTTAATCTTTATTTATTATGCGTGACATTGATGCAGGACAACATTGATTTTGTTTTTGTTTATCTGGCGCCTCCACCAAGTTCTTTCATTGCAATTTTAATTTTATTTTGGAGTTCATCAACAACAATCTGTTTGATAAGTAGCTTTTCCCTCTTTTCGGTAGGTATCCGTGCTTGTTAAATATCTCATCTTCAAACAATGAACGATGTTTATCCGAACCCACACATACCAACCAATCTGTCCAACGAACCACCTTAATCAACCTTCGTTAATTTGTTTTTGCCTTCCTGAAATATTCGCTGTGAAACAATCGAGCTCCGACGGCTAGATGTTGATAATGTCAACAGTTGGCCATGCGTAGAAGTCAACATGTCTCTAGCGTCCATGCTCTTTCCACAACTGTCAATCACTGAACCATGTTGCCAACTTGTTGTTTTAACCAAAATAACCTCGTTGTCGTCATTAACTCTTGCAGGGACTGACAAGTTCTACACGAACGGGTTTTGACGTGACGTGACACAAGATACGTAACGTTTCTAATAAGGTTATCGGGAAGAGAGGGACTCATTTTGAATGGCTTCATTTCAAAATAATATCATATTTTTGTAATTATTGCATTAATTATAGGAGTTGGTAATGTTGATCATGGTTGCGTTAAAATATAATATACACTCTTTACTTGCTTGCAGTTTGCACCATCATATTGACAATGTTGTCTACTAGAGAGAACTCACTCTTCTAAAACAAAATTAATAATGCAAATTTCTAGCTTCTTCGCATTCCATTTCAATTTACTGATAAATTGATTGATCGGCTCAAAGAGGAAATTCATGCAGCTATATGCTCGAATTAAATTAAAAATCCAATGTTTCACACACAGGTGTTAAAGCTATAACTTGTAAATCTATTTGTATTTAATTAAGTTTACAATTTATTATACTCTAATAATAGTAAGTACTCCACATAAGAATTAATAATACATATTTTTGTGTGAATACTTACTTCATATGGGTTTTCCAAATTGTCAAGACCAATTTAGTGACGACTAACTAACAGATGAACGAAACAAAAAATATCATCGACCTTTATAACCGCTTTTCAAAGAGTCGATAACGGCTAGAGCCTACACCTTGACTTGTTCAAATTTGAAACCACACTAAAGTTTCGAACGTGTCCCAGAACACCTACACACTATTGATTAGTGTCCAAGGCCGCAAAAACCAGTTTTAGTTGACACGAATGATTTTGATTGAAATTATAGATATGAAATGAACTATTCGTGTTTCCCAACACTTTAAAACCAAAATTAGAATACATAATTTGAGTCGAGAGGTTGTCCTGATGAATGAGATACATTTCTTAGAATATCTACCAAACGATTTGTGTGTTCTTGATAAAAAGTTTTTCACTCGGCGACTGTTGATGCATAATCTAAATTAATATTTTGATAAAGGTTTCATAAGGACATGGTTGACGTTTCTACTATTATTTAAAATGTCAATGCGTATACATAAAGAAAAGACGTATGTGCACGGATTTCATGAAGTAATTTAGAGAGATAATATTTTTTCTTGTATTATTCTTGTGTTTTAGTAACAAAAATCACACACACTAATTTTACCCTGGGTCACACACTCAGTTCAGTTTACTTAAAGGGGCTGTTACCCCAAAAAATACTTTTTACCACATAATCTATAGTATAACTCTACACTAAAATGACCGTTTAAAAAATTATATCTTGTAACTGTGATGTTACACGAATTTTTAATTTTTTTCTGATGCAGAAATTTGCGAATATAACTTTTGGGAAATTTCTTAAATCGGCTTTAGCCTGCTTCTATTTTGTTCCACATAAATATTAGAGCATCGTACCAATCTAAAATGCCCATTTATAACATCGTGTCTTAAAACTGTGCACAAATTTACACTCAAACACGCAAAAATATGCGTTCCAAAATCACATCCCTTCTTGGTAATCAGCATATTTTGACCGAACCACTTGCCCAAACTACAAAACAAAATATAGAGGATTTACAGAAAAGGCTGTCGAGTACGTCAATAATGGCCAATATTTTTTGGATGAAAATCCTCCAAGGTCACGGGGCATAAAAATCGTCCCCATGTTATTTCTTATGGGAGATTTTTGCCGATTGGACCTAGCTCGAAAAATACCAAGTTTGACAATTTTTGGGGGGGTCATGGTGAACCCAATCATGTTTCTGTTAATTTCTGAATTCATAACTGGTTATTCTGAATGAAATATATTTTCTTAGTTTAGCGGGTAAATACCCTTTTAAAAGTTTAAATTATAGGTGATCCAGTGTTCTTGTTATAACGTATCCACGTAAATGTTTTTTTCAAATTCTTGTGTTTATTATCCAGTTTGTATTTATAGCCATTTTGCTTCAATTCATATCTATTTCAGTAATATTTATTTATCAACGAAATTAAACTCGACATGCTCTCAGTTGAAACATATTGCGAACCAACTTCAAACTGATTTTTTAAGTGTAAAATTGTGTTTATAAATTTAAGATCTGGCAACTTTCGTACTTTTGGTTGCTGCCTCGAGATTGTTGTGTTTGTTATCTTTGTAAATCACGGATAACAACATGACCGACAGAAAGGAAGTTGGCAATCTTGTAACATAGTAGGCTGAAACCACTGAGCTCTATATACTTACGTGGAGGGCGCATGCTATACTGTAACCTTGAAGCCTACATGGGCCTAAAGCGATGGGCCTATTATCGACGTCCCTAGATTATATCGCGATTTTAATTGCGATTGCACCGCCGTCTAGATGTAAATCTTAACGTCAAGATGGCGGTCTGTGGCTAGCTTATTTTGTGGTTATGTTGACAAGTAGACTTATTATTACAGTTGGTTATTATCAGGGTCACTCAGGATGCCTAGGAATAGTGTGTACTGCAGTGTTACACCAAATAAACTGATAAATACAGGCCAGTGACACAGGTGAACGAATCTATTATGTTTAGTTCTTTTGAATCTGCCGCTGATTAGGGACCTAAGAAAATGGCGGACGGCAAACTTCCGCCAACTTCACATCTCAACATTTGCCCCGTATATATCAGATCTCCACGTAAGTATATAGAGCTCAGTGGCTGAAACTTGTGGTCCATATTCGACCCTGACTAAACTTCTCTTTTAGTTTTGAGGTGGAAGAAAAAAGGTCAATTTCAGCTTTCCCCGCCGCCTATGATAGGAGTATCGTCTAGTTTGGCACCAGCAAACACGATATGAGACCAAAACATCTATGTTTTAATTTATTTACTATTATAAGTCTTATCCCGCACGAACATTGCTTACCAAGGGAGTGAAACTCCCATGCGGGCTTCACTTCCGTCCGTCTGAGCGCGTGTCAAGTGTCACGACTCACGGCCTAAGCCGAACACGACGCAGGATGGCCACGCGGCTCTTGTTGGTATGACCTTCAACAAGGATGGTACATAATGTTTATGGTGACCCCGGGCTGAAGAGAGGCTAGCCCCCATGATTCGGCGCCTAAACCGTTACCTTCAACAAGGATGGTACATAATGTTTATGGTGACCCCGGGCTGAAGAGAGGCTAGCCCCCATGATTCAGCGCCTAAACCGTTACCTTCAACAAGGATGGTACATAATGTTTATGGTGACCCCGGGCTGAAGAGAGGCTAGCCCCCATGATTCAGCGCCTAAACCGTTACCTTCAACAAGGATGGTACATAATGTTTATGGTGACCCCGGGCTGAAGAGAGGCTAGCCCCCATGATTCAGCGCCTAAACCGTTACCTTCAACAAGGATGGTACATAATGTTTATGGTGACCCCGGGCTAAAGAGAGGCTAGCCCCCATGATTCAGCGCCTAAACCGTTACCTTCAACAAGGATGGTACATAATGTTTATGGTGACCCCGGGCTGGGGAGAGGCTAGCCCCCATGATTTAGCGCCTAAACCGTTACCTTCAACAAGGATGGTACATAATGTTTATGGTGACCCCGGGCTGAAGAGAGGCAGCCCCCATGATTCAGCGCCTAAACCGTTACCTTCAACAAGGATGGTACATAATGTTTATGGTGACCCCGGGCTGAAGAGAGGCAAGCCCCCATGATTCGCGCCTAAACCGTTACCTTCAACAAGGATGGTACATAATGTTTATGGTGACCCCGGGCTGAGGAGAGGCTAGCCCCCATGATTCGCGCCTAAACCGTTACCTTCAACAAGGATGGTACATAATGTTTATGGTGACCCCGGGCTGAAGAGAGGCTAGCCCCCATGATTCAGCGCCTAAACCGTTACCTTCAACAAGGATGGTACATAATGTTTATGGTGACCCCGGGCTGAAGAGAGGCTAGCCCCCATGATTCAGCGCTAAACCGTTACCTTCAACAAGGATGGTACATAATGTTTATGCTGACCCCGGGCTGAAGAGAGGCTAGCCGCCATGATTCAGCGCCTAAACCGTTACCTTCAACAAGGATGGTACATAATGTTTATGGTGACCCCGGGCTGAAGAGAGGCTAGCCCCCATGATTCGGCGCCTAAACCGTTACCTTCAACAAGGATGGTACATAATGTTTATGGTGACCCCGGGCTGAAGAGAGGCTAGCCCCCATGATTCAGCGCCTAAACCGTTACCTTCAACAAGGATGGTACATAATGTTTATGGTGACCCCGGGCTGAAGAGAGGCTAGCCCCCATGATTCAGCGCCTAAACCGTTACCTTCAACAAGGATGGTACATAATGTTTATGGTGACCCCGGGCTGAAGAGAGGCTAGTCCCCATGATTCAGCGCCTAAACCGTTACCTTCAACAAGGATGTTACATAATGTTTATGGTGACCCCGGGCTGGGGAGAGGCTAGCCCCCATGATTCAGCGCCTAAACCGTTACCTTCAACAAGATGGTACATAATGTTTATGGTGACCCCGGGCTGAAGAGAGGCTAGCCCCCATGATTCGGCGCCTAAACCGTTACCTTCAACAAGGATGATACATAATGTTTATGGTGACCCCGGGTTGAAGAGAGGCTAGCCCCCATGATTCGGCGCCTAAACCGATAATGTACGCGCGAACAAACAAAGAACCTTTATCAGGTACCCGGCACCGCCAACAAAGTTATCAACGCACCGCCAACTAAATCTATACATAATTTACAAGATTCAAGTTTGATGATACACTAGAAGGTGATGAACAACTAACACCACACCAAAATTATAAAAAGTATAAAATTGAAAAAATATTTTATGCATGTAGTCCTAATCATTTACTTCAATAATAACGTACACAAAAATGAACAACTGGATGAAATTACAGTTGGTCGTGTGGAGTGCAGATTTTCTGAACAAAGAAACAACTTAGGTTAATTTGGAAAAGAAGTTTAAAATGAAAGTAATGGAAAGTTGAGAGATGTATAAAGTCTAGGTTTATCAACATGACTAAGCCAATAGTAAAGCGGTATTGACCATGAAGTGCACGGAGACAAGACTGATGGAACGGAAAGTTTCATTTCCGACACACCCGACGTAGCCTCCGGTGGCGAGGTCCGTCATAAGTTCACTCATGAGTCATGTTGTGTCCTGCCGAACCGTCGCAGAGTAAAACTATCATCTGGCAATCCCTGAGGATAACAGGACAAACTGCGGTGGGCGCATGCCATCTATATCTAGCACTAGCAATGCAATTGTGTTTAATGTGCAAGTTGAAGTCACCAACAACACAAATTGTTATTATTAAATGTAGAAAAGGGACAAGAACTACATAAAAATTAGAGAGAATAAAATGTATCGTATTATCATGAACATACGTAATTCAATACGAGAATACGAATTCAAGTATATGTATCTAACGTTTGCCAAAAACAAATATGGGACATCTGAGCCATATTCCAATGAAGCCTATAAAAAAATATTAATTATGTTTCTTTGCATAAACAGTAGTGGAGAGGGAAACAAAGAACTTGACAGATAATAATAATTCTAAAACAGTTTACTAGAAAACAGCTATACGTACATTTTCCAACTCACTCTTGCCAGTGAAGTGCCAGCATCACAACTTAAAATACGTCACAAGAAAGGTTATTGTATCTCGCACGGTTATAGATAATATAATTATTAATAATCCAAGAAAGACATCTGAAAAGTTTATCGATGAAAGAGGGACTTCAAAATAAACCAACATATTTAAAACAAAAAATGGGAGTGCAACATTACTTCATAATAAATCGTTGTTTTTTTTTTAAATTACTAGACACAACAACCAAAGGCAAGATTAAATTTTAGCAATTATTTGTTTTAATATTGTTTGAAAAATTAATGATTTCCTGAACGTTTAATGCACGATTTCTTTTATTAGTCGGTACAAATACAAATAATTTTATAAGGGAAGAGAACAATTTTGCTACAAAAGCAACTTAAACAACATTTTCTCTTATATTTCGGTTGAGATAAAATTGCGTTGAAAACTTTGCTAAAAATTTAACTAATTGCACTTGTCTTCACAAACTATAGTTGTGTGCAGTATTTTCCATAAATTATAATACCGTGACTGATAGTAAGGTCATGCCCCCCCCCCCCCTCAAAGAAAATAATCACTGTTATAAGTAGGACTACACAAGTAGTTCTTCTTTCGTTCATTCAACTCTTCAGTCACTTATATTGACGTATTTACTTATCGGTCATTAGTAGATACAATAGGCTTAGGTAGTTATCTTCTGTGTGTGTGTGTCTCCAGTCTCTGCTGGACGCTGCAATACTTGTAACAGCGCTGTACTCGTCTACTGGCAGTACGGGGTTTCTGTCAATGCCTGCATGGCACATAAACAATATCAGGCTGGACGCTCTCATCCATCATTTCGTGACGTCGACTTCCCTCACGGCGATCGCAACCCCCAAATGTCTGCTACTTTCGGGACATTTCAACCCTCATACACAGAAAAACATTTTAAGAACAACCTGGAAGTCCAGAATGTACGGATCAATTTCTTTTCATGTCAGACCGTCTTTCTTGAAATTCTTTTACATGTCTTTTTCGAACTGTTTGAAGTCTATTGCAGGACTTAAATTGAGGATTGTATTCTAGTGTTGTTGAGTGAACGTTGGAAAAATATCCAGGGATAAATGAATCTCTCACGAACAACACAGTACTGTGGAAGCTGGAAACCCCCTATGTTGCTTGACATCTCTATTTCCTGACTACTATTATTTTGCAATTCTTTACATTTATTTTAATGTCCTTCAACATTTCTAAAATGAATCCTTGATTGGACTGTAACGAACGTTAATAGGCAATCCTCATATTTACCACGGTATAAACAAAATTTAAAAAATAATTTGTTAACTTATTTTAATTAAGTTATTTGAATTTTTGAATTTCTATATTTCACCCAATTTATCCACATACGATTGTGGACTTTAGTTCTTTCAAAAACATGTTTTCGAGGTTGGTCGAAAGTAAATGCCCATTTCTCTCTTGTGTCTTTTCATATCCAAATCCATATGACGGCAACGATATGACAAACACTGCACACATTCTTAAGCTCGTATTTGCTCTCCTACCAAACAAACGTACTTTCATATCCATATGACGGCAACGATATGACAAACACTGCACACATTCTTAAGCTCGTATTTGCTCTCCTACCAAACAAACGTACTACTTTAAGATTTAGAAATGTTGAAACAATAGTTTGTAAAACAAGCAAAACATGCAGACTGTAATGGTAATGGGGAACTGCAGGCGCAGGCTCTTTTTACTTTTAATTTTGTAATAAGTTGTTTATCTATTACCTTTTAAGTTATAAAATCAATTAGTATTGTTAGGATATAAATATGAAGTGATTAAGAATGTTAAATATTTTAATATACACAAAATCACTTAAAATATGTTGCTAACAAGGAATGTCTTTCACTTTCACTGTAGCACTACTGTTTAGAACCACTACTATTTATGCCAGGGAGTCGGACTGGAACCTGAAAACATCAAACATGAGCCAACACCGAACACAAACCCATATTATAAATTTATTTCGGTCCTCATGGAGTTTTTACTGTGTAGATTGGTGACCTGAACCTTCGTATTTTCCACAAAGTCCCGAACTTTCCTTCATATGATTATTTTTTTTCTTTTTCTGAGTAGGCCTTAGCTTTTCTGAAACTCGACAGGGAAAGCTTTTTACAGCCTCCCCTGAATTGATCAGTTTTCAGGTCGTCCGTGCGTCACGTCTTAAGACATGATTTCCGATTGAGTTGACAAGAGCTTTTTATATTTTGCGCTTCAACAAGGCTGATGCATCAAGGGTCCCAGGGAGCTGAGAGCTTATTTATTATACCCGGCACCTCCACCAAGCAGATGTTTCAACGAACGTTATACTATCAAACAAGCTTTGCTCCCTATTTTATGCATATTATATTACTTTGTATGATCATTACTAATTATAGTTTAGTACTACTATAGAAACTGATATTGCATACCACTCAATTTATTCGCACAATGTAAATTTATATTTAGTGTCTATAGGTGACATAAAAATAATTATTTGTAGTGATTGAATCGAGCGAGGTCAATCTTGAAACCCACAACCTGTGTCACAACCAACCCTGATTTTTATTAATAATATAAACCAAGGACCGTTTTTCCCGTCTTTATCGCTTCCCCATACGAACCCATATTTGCATGTTCAGATCAAACACGAATATGAGATTTCAGGTTCGATGCAATATGAACGCTTCTGGTTCATTGTTGGCATGTATGCTATACTATCACATGTAGGTAATGGTTCAGTTTCAACCACTATAAGTGCACATTGCACAACACATCTTTATCTTGGTAAATGTCCAAATGAGCAAAAAATTAGAAAAGGGCCTAACAATAAAAATAACGTCGTGTTTCATGTGTCGAAATTACTCATAAAATGATGTGTTTACTTGGTCGCAAAATTATCAGACAAGATACAATTCCCCTATGTGTGTCTAGGCAGGGTTTAAATTGCACTTTTAAATTCAATTTGCGAGTATATGTCGTCTGCAGTTATGTAACTGGACTATGGTACGTCATGTATCAGATACGACGCTCTGGAGTCTATTAAATAATTCTTGTTATATTATGACATATACCTTAGGAACCTTTCAATAATAATTCTGTCAGAATATTATTTTATTTAGATTACGGTAAACTTTGTTTTTCTGATAAAAACTAATCGACAAAGAACGAAATCGATGAAAAATAACGGTGTTTCATTTCGGCTTTTGATAAAAACAAACGCCTATTTTTCGGTTTCAATTGGAAGTGGTTCGCTATACTCTGGTGAAGGGGCTAGCCCCATGCCCTAGCCGAGATTCCGGCCCTACTTGCTGCCATGGGATGTAAAGCCCTGGGTTTCTGACTTCGTTGTTAGCACTCACAAAGCATTATTTTCTCATGCATGTTCATGGAAATAATGCAGTGTGGTGAATGTTACCTTATCTGACGTTTTCCATCGCTGTGTGTCAAGCAAGAGCATAATGCATTCAGAGTAGGAACGAATCAATGCGAGCATTGTTTTCATACCCATTATAAGGGTGTAGGAATAAAAAATAGTATTATCGTAGCATCTTACATAATGCGACCACAAACAAAGGGAATACCTATTAAGTAGCCGGTAGCACAATTGCAAATTGTTTTTGTGTACACACGGGGCCAAAAGTCAATTAAGGATATGAGGGGCAGCCTATTTACTCTTACCTCAGCTCTTTTGCATTATCCATCCAATCCAATATTATATTTCCCAATTAACTGGGATGTTTGTTTCTTATCAAGACATGGTATGTATATATATATAATTAACCTGATTAAAAATTCACTAAAAGCAAACTTATTTAGTCACATAACGGATTTTCAGTGTGGGACTTATAATTATTTTTAATTTTTAATTTGTACATTTTGTTTGAAGATGACCAAGTGTTCTAATGGTTCAAATGAGTTTTCTCAGTGGCATCTGTTCGCGAGCGTGGGCCTACATGAGATACGGAGGGTGTTTATCCAAGCTTGTGTTTTCAGTATGAAATCTTTAGTTAGTTTTTTTTTTAGATTAGTTGAGACAATAAGTTCAATCGTCCATTCTAAATAATGTTATCAGGTAATGAGCAGATTTCACCTTCCCCCAGAGTTCTAAACTGTATATACTAATCTGTGTCCTCTGTTTCACATACAAAACAATCATATTTAAAAAATACTTAGTCCATACACTTTATTGCAAAGATATTACGATATATTCACTACAAAATTGTATCGGTAAATAGTTTTATAATGGAATATACAATGTTTATTAGTTGTTGCTAGGTACCCGTTATAAACGGCGTAATATGTATGTGTATGTACAATTACAATGCACAATAACTGCAATGCACAATTGAGCTTGTTGTAGGGAAACTCAATGTACGCGTCCATCCAACTATACTTTAGCAATCACATCGCAAAGTATCCTAGTGCGGTGCATTACGCGTCCATCTAACTATACTTTAGCAATCACATCGCAAAGTATCCTAGTGCGATGCATTACGCGTCCATCTAACTATACTTTAGCAATAACATCGCAAAGTATCCTAGTGCACTACATTACTTATTAATTACCTATTTTTATGTATTATACTTTTAGTGAAATCGATTTTCTATTCCGTAACATGTGTATCAATTTCGTTTCTTCTTCAAGCCGATCAAAGATACAATTAATTGAATGTAGAATATTATGTCTAAATCTGTAATTGGAAGCATCCCTATTCCCTACACTAAATACGGTTTACTATAAAAATATAATTTCTTATAATTCATGTATAATTTCTTCATGGCCATTGTACAATTTAATTTCTTGTTTTCACACTTCTTTAAACAATGTCCTCTTTTTTCCACCACTTTCAACAAAATAACCAATGATACAAATTATTAATGTTGATTTGTTAGTTGTAAAATATTATTTGGATTATCATTATTATGATTATCTATGCATGCAAGGTATGTAGATATGTATATGTATGTCCTTTCTATGTAAACAGTGTTTAAAGTACATTCAAAGGAAAAACTGAAAGTGAAAGGAATGTCCAATGGCACAATCCTTTGCATTTATATTATTATCTACTGAGTAAAGCCTTAAATAAACTTTCAGGCAGGAGTGCCGGAGGCGGAGATCGAACCAGAGACCTCCCGAATCAGAGTCTGGAGCTTCATCTGACTGTGAGTGAACTATGTAGTATAACAATATGTTAGTGGGGGTGTATTCATGGTTTAACACTTAAAATACTAGAACTTTCCTGCGAAATGCTTTACATTCAAAACTAGAAACTGGCTTCTGAGTTGTTTACTATTTTCTAACATGTCTGTAATCTTACAAATATCGACCTTTATCGTCATTTATCACCACTCATCGTCTCGATTAACCTTAGTGCATTAAAGAGACGTTATGCAACAAAATGCATCATCATCGAGTTTGACTGTACAGTCATGGTTGTACGGAAAACTGATGTCATAGTTGCAAGAGTACGCCTTTTTCGTATTCAAATACCAGATAAGTAACATTGAAAATAATATGATATTAATTTCCCTTAATTATTGACCTTGAAAATTAATTAGAAACGTAGATTTAAGCTTTCCATTCGTCCCAAGCCGTCGACGGTGACTCAAACGGTTGGGCGCAGGTCCAAGAAGTGCGACTCCTAGCGATGCGATGCGGTTCGTCCTCATCTTCCACCACTTACCGTCTCGAATAGTACAAAGTGTATTAATAGAGACTCATCTCAGTCAATTCGTCAAAGAAAGTCCGTTTAAACGTTGCGCCACGAGTGAAATCGATTACCGACCTATCTTGGGCTTTGCACGTAGTGGTGAAGACTCATGCTAGGTAGCAGCACCAGTCACCTATCTTTAGTCGTTCGTTAGGCCTTGATGGGTGACCTATAAGGTCGATAAAAGTAGTTGGCGCGTCACGTAGTTGGGGACGTAGTCTAACCAAGTAACCCATGTTTGCTGTGCACTCAATAAGGAATTAATAATTACTAACTATTATTTAAAAATAAAATATAATAAATAAATAACAATAATAATAATAAAAGTAATAAAAATATTATGCAATATAGCGGACGTGAAAAAATACACAAAAACCTACAACATTAACGTTTCTATTGAAATATAAAGGACTTTCATTTGAAAAGGAGTTTGATTATTCATCCAACAACAAAAAAAAACTACAAAATCTTTAACATTTCTATTAAAAATATAAAGACCCGAGAAGACGTTAATTAATTGTTATCACCCATGAACAAAAAAAAAACTACAAAAACTTAACGTTTGCTATTTAAAATATAAAGTACTTTTACATGGAAAGGAGTTTTATTAATTATAATTAAACAGAAACAAAAATAACCTTCAACACCTTTAACGTTTCTATTTAAAATATAAAGGACTTTCACCCGAATTGGGAGTTTTACATAAAATAGATTTGGGTAAAAAAAAAATTACCAACCACGGAAGATTTGAAACCGGGGAACCTTGGACCAAGAGTCTAAACGCTACCATCCTGCCACGGTGCCGTGAGAGCGGATCGCCTACAAATCGTGTTGGGCGGTATTGGACGATGGCCGCTGCTGCAGTCGGTAAGGGCAGTCGAGTCACCCATCGAGGCCTAATCCGTCTTTCACCTATCTTCCACGTAGTGGTGAAGACTCAAGCTAGGTAGCAGCACCAGTCACTAAATCTTCTAACGAACGACTAGCATTACCTTGGTAGCGCGCCACGCGCTCCCACTGCAAACACCACAATTAGGTGAAGCGCTATCGAACTACTCTTATCGTGCGGGCCAGGATCATGCGCCAAAGCAAATACCTTCCAAAAGGCAGAACACAATAATTTCCATACATTTCAATTTTGTAATGAAGAAAAATGTGAAAGAAAACACTTTTGTGGGAGTTTTCTTCAATCAAGTAACAATTTTTTTTTTAAAATTACAACCCTGTGGTTTGACCGCTTCTTTACCTATTGCACAGTGTAACATAGTCATTAGGTTCCTTATTTAATTGATATTTTAATTGTATGAATAAAATAAATTCACAACGTATAACTGTAAGATGTTTTCTATTACTTTATATGTTTAGTATACATCTTTAATGGGAATCAAATAATAAAAATGGAATTAATACTACAATAATGAATTAAGGATAGGTAGGGGGAGAGAGTTATATCTGAATGGCATCGCCTTAATGTTTATATTATTCAATAAAATAAAATAAAATAAAATAACACTAAGTAATTTATTAATGTTTGGATTCTAAGTAGACTAACGCACATGTAAGCGTTGTTTTATTGGGTCTAATGTGCAAAACCCACATTAAAAACCTATAACGCAATCATATACATATCGAGCCATTATAGGTTTGATTCGGAAATTGATTTTTTTTTTTAATCACACACTACTTATTACCAATTGTCCGTAGAGTTCTAGACTGCAATAACTGAACTGGATAAATAAAAAGTAATCTAATTGTACGGTTGCCGCTTTTTCCAATAATATTATTTGCGTTGGTATAGCAATCTTACAAATAACAATCTGATTACATATTTTCTAAATTCATTTTTGATCGCGAGCTGTGTTTAAGTTATGATCTCTCTAACATCCCGCATTTTATTTAAACTAATATAATATTCTCTATCACGACCCCATTGTAGAGATTACACAACACAACTGTTGAACAAATTTCATATAGTTACACTTATGAACAATTGGTTTTTGAGCATGGCATAACATAATGCTATTCTTCTCTTTCCCGGAAAGGGATCTGTCGAGTTTTTTAACTTCCGTGAAATTTTTATAAACCAAGGTTTAATCGGATTACATTGTTGTAATATCTCGCGTTGCCATCAGGCATTGAAATATTGTTTGTTGAAAGCTCAGCCTCGAATTCTAGCCTATTTTCAGGCAAGGGAGGGTATCATGGTTATATTATACTCTTTGCGATTTTTTTTCTATTTGGTATTATACGTTACGGTAAAATCAAACAACCCCCTATTTAATTATGTGGTTCTATAATGGCGTCGGAAAGTGTCACTATCAATGTTGAATCTGTGACATAGAATAACAATACGACATAAATAAAACGGACGAAAGGCCGGAAGTGGTTTTGACGGCCTGGCGGTTTTTTGTGGAGATTGTTCAATAAACCGCAACAAGTCACAGCCACATCAACAAGGACGATACGCCGATCTCAATTGATTTGACATTGATTCGTTTCATTTTGTCAAGTTGCGTAGTCTGGGATAGCATTCGATGCTATTCAATACAATGAAGTATCAGAAAAAATGTCGATCGTCAACACATTTTCGAGCAACGAAATATTTTAAAAAGTGTTTTTTTTAACCATTTTATCTTTTAATCGTCATCACTTTTAAAGTTTTAATTGTGTAATAATCTTTAAATTGAAAGTCATAATCACACAAAGTCACACTCACACAACTAAAAATATGGTTAGATCTGTAAAACCATACACGCAAGTGAAAATAAAAATCCGATTTCCGCATGAGAAATAATTTATTTTGTGCATCTTAAACGAACAAATTGTAGAGCAATACAATGTTGATTAATTAACTGTTGATGAAGATATTCGGTGTCACTGTTAGCAGTATGTAATGTAACACTGCATATTACTGCAACATAAATGCAATGGTCATTCTCAAATAATTGATTTGCCTTCTCTTGCTCTAAGTAATCATTCGTTATCTAATGGTATGTTCTGGATAATTATACCTTTAAACTGTACACTTCCTTACGCACATTACCTAATGACTTTCTACATGTTTTGGTTGACCTCTAGTGCAAATTTGTTAACGACAAAGTAATTTGTCTTCGTCTCTGCCCGCAAAGGAGTTCTCTTCTCTGGCGACCAAGCCGGCGATGTAGTACCGCGAGTCTGGTATAGGTGGCAGCGCGTTCCCCCTACGACGCTCCGCCCGTAAATCATCCCCCTGCCCCCTCCCCTCGAGTAAGTTAAGTGTGCCAGACGCCATGTTTGACAACTTATAAACAAACCATAAATCTCGCGTTGGAACTCCAAAGCTGGGGATTCCCTCATACAAATGGGGACACCATGTTGATGTTTCCTCCAACAACACTGGTATTAAAACGTTATTTTATCAGACATGTCAAGGGAAAGGACTATCGCCATCACCCATCAGAAAAGCGTCGTTACCGTTTACAAAGTTACAAATATTTCGTTAACGATTTCTTAAAGTTAAGTTATCGATATAAAATAACTAATAGTGCCTGCACACAAAATCTTACAGTTAAAAAATGTAATTCACATCATTCATTAAAAAGTTACATTAAATGCAAGTAAAACAATAGCAATCCGGAATGAGGCTTCTTAGTACAAAACCAAATTTTTTTGCATAAAAATACGTGTGCATGCCGATCGGTATACTGGTAATTTTAATAATGCATAATATATGTGGGTGGGAAGTATTAATAAGTTACAAATTGCAGGACATCGTGGGCTCGAGTTTCGTCACGGACAGTCCTGAACAGACAGAATTTTTCGAACGGTTTTCAGTTTAACAAAATAATGCTGGGATTGACTTCCCAAAAAGAGCTCTTGAAATTTGATAAAAAATAATGTAAATAACCACTAGAAAAATAAATATAAATAAATAAATATAATAATATAATATAATATAAATAAATAGGAGAAGCGCATCGCGCGTTACAAAAATTAAAATATTCAGATCAATATTAAAAACTCAGAATTCACTTCAAATTGTAGTATTTATTTATTAAATCTATTAATTTTATGAAATATATATTTTCAGCTACTTCAACTGATTAACAAAGGGATACACTGATTTAGTGTGTAACTTTGCAGCGTGTCACTGAAATATTCACCAATGCAGCTATATTTACAAAGTGTTCCGTTTGTATGTTTTGATGTGCGCAGTGCGCACACAGGTTCAACTTTTATAACAGACAATCGGTTCTTCGTGTAGAATGCTCAAGACTAAGCAAGACCCCTATGTGGATGGTTGCAAATGAGGGGGCGCCTAATAGACCAAATGAAGTAAAGTTTAATGGAAATAACGGATTGATTAGTGGGGGATATTTCCAGCCCCGATGGAATATAATCAGAGTGAAAGTGGAATGGGAAAGAGAATGATAAACAGCCCTAGATTGGAACATGGATTGGCGGGATTCGAGGGATGTAGGTTTGTGAAGGAAAAAATTAAAATACAGAGATCAGTTGACAACCATCTCCAATAAATCAATGACTATAAATCAAGGTTATTTTTTAAAACATCATCTTAACTTTTTTAAATCATTTTGATTTTCTATTTTTTCTTGACGTTATGGACTGATTGATTGTTCAGCCCAAAAATAAAAGGCCAAGCATTGCACGCCAAGAATTCATAGTGCTCGGGCCGCGAAACTCGCGACCTGTTTAATTCTGATTTGATTAATATTGCAATTAAAACTCTTAATTAACCTCAGCCACGCATTTGATTATTCACCGTGCGTGCACAAGTAATTCGCCGGTCATGCGAGAATATGCTCCCTATAGGTACAGGTAGCCTACTCCTGACCGAAATAATAAGGTGGCTTTTATTACTTCTATCGGTGATGGTGTGATTACTGATTATTATTTATAATGGACAGGACATCTTCATGTTCTGAGAAACCCATTTACAAGATTTTTAAAAGAGTGACGAACCAAAAAACTAACATTTCTCACGATGCGGTATAAATAAAGTAACCCGTGGTGGTTTTAATTTCTCTTCACTTGATCGGTGTGAGAAATGTGAATCTTCTTATACGCCCAATAGTAATTAACGGTATATTGTATTCATCATACTGGACCGTACGTACACCGAACAACCTGCTCCATCTTGCCACATTTGCTCCGATGAATGTGTGTTGTGTATGAAATTACGTGTACGTGTTGTTAACGTTTCAATTTAAATTTGCTGTTCGCAGTATTTGACAAGTTTCAGAACGAACCTTCGGGTCTTATCACTTTTCTAAATGATACAAATAATTATATTGTTTATTTTGATTAATAATGTGTATTCACACAGATAACGTACGTTTTGTGCAATAGGTTCTATGTCTGTCAGAAATATTTAATAACACGGTAAATTGCTCTATATTATTTACTGAAATTGTGGTCTATCCTATACAATTTTATTTATTTAGCATAGTATCTATACTTTGTATGTACAAACTTTTATAATTCAAACTTAACGACCCAATTTAAAAAGAAAGTTCGTTGAAACTCCGAACACAAGGCTTTGAAGGTGAGAAAATAAATAGATGCAACACATCCTTACAAAATGCATGGTTCAATTGAAAGTGCTATTTATTCAAAACCAAATTCAATTTTTACTACTAAATTAACAATTATTTGGTAAAAGATTATGACATTAATCTTTTAACTGAACGATTGTTTTATTTATGTTTAAAATACATAATGTAAGTTATATACTGTTACTGTGACGTGGGGGAACCCCTGCCCACCCCATACGCTTGTGGCTGGTTCTGACCAGCACAGGCCTGTCCACCCCTTGTCCTCCCGCGTCACCCCTTACGATCCTCCCTTCGTCTCGATTAGCCAAGTTGCATAAATATGAGACGTTAAGCAATATCCAATCAATCAATCAATCCAACAAAAATTCAAGTCTCAGTAATTCATAATTGTGTACTAAAATAACTAATTGGACAGTTTTGTATGTAGTGTCACGATTTCTTTTCTCATTGACAATTGTGTATTGGGGGGGGGGGGGGGGGAGGGGCTATACATATTGATGTATTCGATACAGTATTTGGTGTTTTGACATACGAATGATTTTGTATTCCTGCGGGCATCGCACATATCTTTTACCTCGGTACCCGACTCGAGTAAGCTTGATGTTACTCTGGCCAACTTAGCCAGTGAACGCAGTAGAACAGAAGCAGCTTTCTTCACGAATTATATAATTAGCGTCTATTATCAGGTGTTTGCAGGCCAACAACATAACCAGGTCGAGCCAATGGTAATTATTCGAACAAAACTTCCTTATCTAGGGTTCTAAAAAAAAAAAATAGACTATGTTACATGTGTGAGTGTGATGCTATCGATGTGTACCGCGTTATAATGTTCTACAATACACTAGATTTAACTGTAGAGAGTTTTTAAGATATATCAATACACTTTAAGAATCTCGTGTATACTGTTTATGTTAGGGTTTCACTTTTTTCTGTTAAGTTTTCTTGCCATGATTTCATTGCACATTACAGTGTAGGGCGTATTCACCTAAATACAAATACCACCTAAATACTTATCCGCGTATCCGCGTAAAGAATACATTTAAAACCTCTTCTAATGCAAACGTCAACTTGTTGGTCGAAATTGAAAAGTAAGTACATTGACCCCCAGACGCAGCGCCATAGTAAAATATTTTTGATTGCCGCTGAAGCATGTGACCCCTGGAGTTCTATGTTGTCACTTCTATCGACAAGGTTTTCGTATGAGGTATTCCATTTACTAAGTGTCATTGTTGATCGACAAGTTATCGTATGAGTAATTCCATTTACTAAGTGTCATGTTGATCGACAAGTTATCGTATGAGTAATTCCATTTACTAAGTGTCATTGTTGATCGACAAGTTATCGTATGAGTAATTCCATTTACTAAGTGTCATTGTTGATCGACAAGTTATCGTATGAGTAATTCCATTTACTAAGTGTCATTGTTGATCGACAAGTTATCGTATGAGTAATTCCATTTACTAAGTGTCATTTGTTCGCAAGTTATCGTATGAGTAATTCCATTTACTAAGTGTCATTGTTGATCGACAAGTTATCGTATGAGTAATTCAATTTACTAAGTGTCATTGTTGATCGACAAGTTATCGTATGAGTAATTCCATTTACTAAGTGTCATTGTTGATCGACAAGTTATCGTATGAGTAATTCCATTTACTAAGTGTCATTGTTGATCGACAAGTTATCGTATGAGTAATTCCATTTACTAAGTGTCATTGTCGAACAAGTTGTCGTTTGAGTTGAAAAATGTGGAAGACACGCCTGCACTTATTGTGTGGCCTAGGGGACTATAGAGGCGAGCTCTGGTAGTCGTCGTTGGAGGCCTGCCCCTCTTCTCGACAACATTCCCCGATGACGACAACGACGACATGAGAAACTTGACCTTCCCATCACTCTGGTTGTAGCTGGATCTGTCCTTAACAGTTGACGAGCCCTTAGACCACACACAGGCCTAAACTTAAACTCCTTGTTTTGTCATGCAATGATTACGACCAATGGCCGTATTCGTGTCAAATAAATGAATAATAATTTGTGTTTTAAGTTAGTTATCATATTTCAAACAATTTAGAATAATAACAGATGGATCTGTGTCCACAGTGTATGTAGTTAAATGTTTTGGGTTCGAGTATAGAGTTAGCGTTAGTTATAGTAAACCTTTTGTAAGTTCTTAAAGCTAGGTACATTTCCATATTTTATGTGTGTTATTCAATGTATATAAATTGACATCGTTATTATATTTTGCTGTCTATAAAGTTGTACATAATAATATAATGATACAAAACAATAAACATAAGGAAAAAAGATCAATATATTTTATAATTTTAATAATAATAACCGCATATACTATGCGGATTTCGGTTTGATCTAACTCCTAGACGTGCATGCACGGTGGCCTGGATTGTTACTCGATGTATGTGGGAATGGCCACCATCAGTATATGAAGCTCATTTCACATGGCCTGAGAACAGGTTTCTAAAAAACCTTCGCTTCGACCAATCACAAATGCATGTATACGGATACCGTCTCGTATATAATTATGATACGGTAGGCCTCTCGAAATCGATCTTTAAACACTGGGTCTGCATGGCCGGTTACAGGACGCCGTCTAATACTTGATGAATATAGCCGAGACTAAGAAATAAGTTAATTCTAGTCGCGTTTTTTTCTAGCATGGCATTTGCAATTGCACCCAATACGAGAGGTAAGGTAATATTTTCTCCCACGAACCTTCTGTATAATTATGTTTTAAATTATCATTAAACTATTTTATATTCCTCTTGTATCTCAACTTTCACATTGAAATTTGAATGAATGATTTTCTTCCCTGGAAGAGAATCTCGTTTCAAATGGTTTTAGTTCACGTTCTTGTATTTCAACAGCTTATTTTTGCAACCAGGCTGGTAGCATTTACAAACAGACTTACCTGACAAGCGCTAACTGGTTCATCTTCTTTTTGGTACACTTAGCAAAAAATGTTGTTCCAAATTGCTTGTTGCTGTCGTAGTGGCCCGTTGAAATATACACTACAAATTAATTTAAAATTTGAGTTTGTGTTTTTTAGTTTCAACATTTATACAATGTAAAATAAACTTCATTCTTATCCCTATATCATCCCAAAAATACAATTTGTGTTGTCACCATTAAAATAACTATCAGTTTTCTTATCGAACAAAATCAATATTGTTTCTTGTATTTGTTTGGTTTGGATGCATATTTTGCGTACGTACTATAGTGCACGCGCGTCTTCCCCCCCCCCCCCATACACTATAGGGACACAAGTTACTACTACAATACATTACTTATGTGCTAGGACTAGAATGGTATAACCTCCATCCCTATCTTACGGATAAGCGCTCGAATAAGTTTTAGTCTCCCTCTTCCCTCTACACTTTAAATTGTGAATATGATGTACATTTTAATTTTTTAGGGATGGGGGTTATGTTACCAAGGCACCGGAGTAAAAAATATAATTTGTTTATTTATGTGGAAGAAGAAGGGCCTATCTTACATATTTCTATATTCCTTGCAACATTTAGTGTGGGCGTGCCTGGGCCTCACTAAAAACTATTTTCCTCTTCTTTCTAAGTATAAGTTATAGGAATTTCGGCAGGCTGGTAACCGGTTAAACGTTTAACCTATCCATCAACATAGTGTCTATAAAAATATTACAATGTGTACCAAGTAACTACGAAGAGTGTGAATTATCATAACATCATAGAAGACAAACACACCGATTTATTCGGAGTAGGAAAGAAGGTCTTATTTCACTTAAACAAGACATAACAAAATCAAAAACTTTTACTCAAATATAGGGGCTTGTAATGTTATATTATTAAATTAAAGTATTGCAAACTTATTTTAAAACTTACTATTATTTTGTGGTTAAAATACACCCTTGTTATTGTTAGCTCTCAGATTTGAACAGAAGAAATAGTTTTTCATTTGTTAAACATTCCAAGGCGTTACGTTCGTGGTTCTATTTTGCGTATGCCCTGACTAAAGTACTAGGTTGTATGCCCTGACTAAAGTACTAGGTTGTATGCCCTGACTAAAGTACTAGGTTGTATGCCCTGACTAAAGTATAGGTGTATGCCCTGACTAAAGTATAGGTTGTTGCCTGACTAAAGTACTAGGTTGTATGCCTGACTAAAGTACTAGTTGTATGCCCTGACTAAATACTAGGTTGTTGCCCTGACTAAAGTACTAGGCTGTATGCCCTGACTAAAGTACTAGGTTGTATGCCCTGACTAAAGTACTAGGTTGTATGCCCTGACTAAAGTACTAGGTTGTATGCCCTGACTAAAGTACTAGGTTGTATGCCCTGACTAAAGTACTAGGTTGTATGCCCTGACTAAAGTACTAGGTTGTATGCCCTGACTAAAGTACTAGGCTGTATGCCCTGACTAAAGTACTAGGTTGTATGCCCTGACTAAAGTACTAGGTTGTATGCCCTGACTAAAGTACTAGGTTGTATTGTATGCCCTGACTAAAGTACTAGGTTGTATGCCCTGACTAAAGTATTAGGTTGGCCCCTATCGAAAGTAAAAAAAATGAACCTCCATTTTCCTGTAGGCTACATGCTACTAGTAGCAGTAATTAATTATTTAATTCTGTTATTAATCAAAAGGCGTGCACGTTCTCTGAGACATTGTCATGTTTTATTAATTTAATAATTGTAATGGCATGTCTTCTGGCGAGCCACGGTACGGCCTTGGCGTTCAGCTAGGATAAGATAGGCCTACCGTCTTAATCGCCGACGTCCTGCATCGTCCGACTTCGTTAATCGCACCTTGCGTTATGATTTAATTACATGCCGTCAATGAGATACAATCAGTTCACATTTTATCTATTGCATTGTTATCTTATGAATATTAAAATTGATTCATTACGGCATTGCCGATGCCTCAATATAGGAACCGTGTCAATAACAACAATATTGTTGCTTTCTATGGTCGGAATGTTTTAGTTTTAAGTTCATGTACGTTAGTGGTTTCAACTTGAAATATCTTTATCCATAGGTAGGGCAGGGATATATGAAACGCATTTGGATCTGTCACAGTTATGTGACAAATAAAAATTGAGTATCTTAAGGCTATTCCAGAGCACTCTTACCGATATTTTGAAAGTCAACAGAAAATGGCTAAAAGTTGGTTGGATGAAAGATGAACTTGAATAAAAAAGGGGAAAAAATAACTTTTTTTTTGGACGGGACTAAATCTCTATTTTAGCCAAAATATGCAAATTTTGGTTCATTACGGAAATGAATGTTTTAGATGCATTATTCAATTTTTAGCTATAATTTTTTTTTTATTGCTTCAACACACCTTTGTCTCTGGACTGAGTACAAGGGAAACTAATTATATGAAATAACTTTTGATGAACGATTTTTTTCGTGTTCCGGTTCAAAACTCTTTTTTGTACCATGTGACAAAAAAAATCGTACATCGAACATTATTTCAGAAAATTCTTTTCCCTTATACTCAGTCCAGAGACAGAGGTGTGTTGAAGCAATAAAAAAAAATCATAGCTAAAAATTAAATATTGCATCCAAAACATTCATTTCCGTAATGACCCAAAATTTGCAAAGAATGGCCAAAATAGAGCCTTTGTCCCGTCCAAAAAAAAGTTATTTTTTTTTCCTTTTTTTATTTAAGTTTATCTTTCATCCAACCAACTTTTAGCCATTTTCCGTTAAATTTCTAAATATCTGTAAGAGTGCTCTGGAATAGCCTTAATGCCCCAAATTATTGTCAATTATAATTCAAATGTCAATTGTGTTATAGCAATGATTATTGGTTGAGAAGATGATATTTGAAGTTGACCACGCTATCATCAGCTTGACGTTTCGGATGAGCTATAGTCGATGCTGCTGTTGGATGAGCGTAGCGAACGAAGCGAGCGAAGCGAAGATTGTGTGGCTCGTTGGTCTTGTGGTTAGCGTATCTGCTTCCAATGCAGAAGGTCCAGGGTTCGATTCCCGCTAAAGTCAGAAGTTTTTTAACTTCTGATTTGGACTTAAGTCCATCAGTTCTTGTCTTAGGAGTTTGTAAACGGTGACTTTGGAGCCGTCCTAGCAACGAAGCACATAATAAATTTCAGAGTTGTTCTGAATCGGCCTTGTTGATTCTGGCGTTGATTCGCGGGTGTTCGCTTTCGCACTGTCCATACCACTGATTGCTATATTTCCAATTAAAAAATATCGATCTTTGGTTGGTTATCGCTCACTCGTCGATTGCGTCGGGGCCTGCAGGGTTGGCTTGGTCGCTTTGATTTAAAGTCCCCCACTGAAAATCAGTTATATAACTGAGTGGGTAGACTCTAAATAAAATTTAATTATTTATTTATTTATTTATTTATTCTACTACACTGGAGAAAAAAATCCGGAATGTTTTTTTTTCTTTCTTTTTTTTCTTTTTTTTTGTATTTTTGTCTGTTTGTCCACACGATTCAGGCTAAACCGATACTCCGATTGCGATGAAATTTTATGGAGACCTTCGAAATCTCTGAACTTAGAACTGCCACGTTTTTGAGCGCAATCGGAAATTTTTTCTCATGAAAATCGCAATTTTACGATTTTTTTCAATTTTTAAAAAATTTCTTCGACTTATAACACCTACATGCTTTATCCGATTTTCATGATTTTTGCACAGAACCTTTATTTTATGAATTTAGATATTCTTATGAAATTTGAGCGCAATTGAAAAAATATTTATCATAAAAATCGATATTTTACGGGTTTTTTCTTTTTTTAAACAATTCTTTGACTTATAACACCTACATGCTTTATCCGATTGTAATGATTCTTTCGCAGAACCTTAATTTTATAAATTAATATATTCGTGTTAAATTTGAGCGCAATCGAGAAATTATTTCTTATAAAAATCGCAATTTTACGATTTTTTTTTTACAATTACGATTAATTAAAAACAAATTTAAAAACATGAAGTTAATTTTTTATTATTTAATTTAATTTAAAAAAAATCTCAACTTAATAATGATTTTTCCACAGAACAACAGAAAATTCGCATAACACATGGCAGCTCAATGCACCAATTACGCTCATCCAACAACGCGGCGGGACTTAAGCGTTTTCCTAGTATACTTCCATCTTCCTCACTATCATCAGCTTGATGTTTCGGATGAGCTATAGTCGATGCTGTTGTATACTTCCATCTTCCTCACTATCATCAGCTTGATGTTTCGGATGAGCTATAGTCGATGCTGTTGTATACTTCCATCTTCCTGCCTTGTGGAGGATCGACCGGAGGACAAGATCAACGAATTAATAATTTAAAATCAAATTTGTCATTTATATTTTTATTATCATCATGTTATTGGATGAGCGTAGCGGGCGAAGCGAGTGAAGTGAAGACTTCAATTTCACTGACCCCCCAAAAAAATTTAGCTCGGGTGTTTTTTTTTTGTTTTTTTGTTTGTTTTTTTGTTTGTATTTTTGTCTGTTTGTTCGCTCTCTACCGGGAAAACGGCATATGCAATCTTGATGAAAATTTGACAGGACCTTCGAAATCTCTAAACTTAGACTTGCCACGTTTTTGGGTACAATCGAAGAAATATTTCTCGTGAATATCGTACTTTTACGATTTGTTTAGATTTTTTGTGCGATATTTTCGTGCTATTTGTGCCAATTCTGACCAAACGGGTGGGGCTACATTCAACGTTCGTATAATACATGGACATTAAGGTTATGGTAATGTAGTACATTTTGAAAGAAAAAGTTGAAAAAGTTAGCCAGGATCTATAGAAATAAAGCTTTTAATATAAGTTTTTTTTATTTTTTGTGCGATATTTTCGTGCCATTTGGACCAATTCTGACCAAACGGGTGGGGCTACAACGTTCATATTATACATGGACATTAAGGTTTTAGTGATGTAGTACCTTTTAAAAGAAAAAAATGAAAAAGTTAGCAAGAATCCATAGAAATAAAGTTTTTAATATAAGTTTTTTACGGTAAATAATACCAATTGACAAGAAACAATAGAAACATGACAACAATCACCTACAATGCGTAGGCAACAAATCAAAGCACTTCCAAAAGTAAAGATATTCCACGCAAACTAAAAACTTTAAAAAGCTCATCCATCAACGCGGCGGGACTTTAGCGTTTTCCTAGTAAATACTGTAATAATTGTCCACAGTTGAGGTAACAGTGGTACCAGCGTTGTGGTATGGTAGTGCACGGGGCCACAGTTGAGGTAACAGTGGTACCAGCGTTGTGGTATGGTAGTGCCGGGGCCACAGTTGAGGTAACAGTGGTACCAGCGTTGTGGTATGGTAGTGGGGCCACAGTTGAGGTAACAGTGGTACCAGCGTTGTGGTATGGTAGTGGGGCCACAGTTGAGGTAACAGTGGTACCAGCGTTGGACATAAACGTGGTTACAAATGTATCTTCATCTACTAATCTTACTAAAACTCACTCGAACAAAATGACTAAGCTTATGGTTGTTAGTATTTATTTATTTATTTAGTAACATCAATACTCAATGCAAGACCATCTAATTAAGTATGTGTCAGTGGCTAGAAATTGTTTCTGAAACGTGCTACGTGTCTGCTGAGAATACTCGTCGGTACCGTCCATACTACAGACAGGCATGTATGTCTTGAAGTATAGGAGCGCTGGCTTATCACTCTTTCCTTCTGACTGTACATCGCGTTCCTCCTCTTATGCGAGGCCATTCGTGATGTGGAAACGCTTCGTGGGTTTCAACTGTTTTTATAATTTCCCTCAACCAATCACAGAGACCGGTGATCGCAGATTGCAGTCACGAATCGGGAGTTCAAAAATGGAACTCGGCGATACAAAGTCTACCTATTAGCCCCACTCCTTCCCTTAATCATATGGTATACGACGTAAATTCGGAACCCACACCGGCTAGAAAACAAAAAAACAACAAAATACCCACTGGCTACACCTTTCGAAGTTGAGGTTGAGCCCGGTAGAGTGCGTAGACTCGAAACCCTACAATTAGCATGTATTACAACCTCTTACGTCCATGTGGTGTATATTAAACTGTGTGCAGGGCACCTGCTCTACAGGCCATCATGCAACTAGGTTCTCTCTTATGACTCAAGTATTACAACCTCGTACGTCCATGTGGTGTATATTAAACTGTGTGCAGGGCACCTGCTCTACAGGCCATCATGCAACTAGGTTCTCTCTTATGACTCAAGTATTACAACCTCGTACGTCCATGTGGTGTATATTAAACTGTGTGCAGGGCACCTGCTCTACAGGCCATCATGCAACTATAGGTTCTCTCTTATGACTCAAGTAAACCCTACCCTGAACCTACACACACATACACACATACACACAATACACACATACATACTTTTCGATATTGATTCTAGTTCTACACAACGGGTCAGAATGGCCCACGGACCAAAACCAGTCTTATCAAACGTTTTTGTTGGTGGTTATCCCTATTATCATGCAGTAATATTACACTTATGACGTGGACGTAGCTATTATGGGGCATGTCTTTCTTATCTAAACTAATGTTATATATTGTAGCCCTATAACATTGAAAACACATACGATAAGAAAATCGATCTATATCAGCAACACTATAAGTTGCTAAAAACCACAGATTGTTGCTCATACAGTTGGTGTAAAAGAATGTTCATAAATGTGTGCGAGGGTGACTATCACATTGCGTTTAGCATGTGCGACCGCGGACATGCTATTTCAACATTGTTTAAGCCTGAAAGACCGATGATAACAGAATGTGACGGAAAAGTCAATCACTTTCGTCAAAATGAATGAATGCCTGTTAGTAATTATTTCAACATTTTTTGCTACAACACCATGTTGTGTTCTGTCAAATTGTTGTTACACGAAAAGTGTGCTTGCTGCATAGTACATGGCAAAATCATTACAAATTATGTTACGGATAAAAGTGACATATTTTATTACTAAACAGTGATCCGAAACGTCAAAGTTATTAATTAACAAGCATGGTATGCGTAATTTATTAAAACCACTTCTATCAGTGTAACTGCGGGTGAGTTGGAAAGTCAGTACCTGAAAGCTAGATTTATCAATTAGGTTTAAAATGTACCTTGTTAAAAACATCGAAATATAGTTATGCATTACAGTGTAGCTGTAGAAAATAAAGCAATGGGGTGAACAAAAGCTTTTGAAATGAAATAAGGGTATGAGTGTAACAGTAAGTTCTGTGCAGAGATCATGAATTGTAAACATACATTAGGTTATGTGGCCGCGTCAAAAGTATTCATGATACCGACCGTGTTGGCTCGGGCGCTAAGCGCTCGACTCTGATTCGGGAGGTCCCGGGTTCGAATCCCGTCGAGATCGGCAATCCTGACTGAAGGTTTTTTCGAGGTTATCCTCAGTCGTTAAGGCGAATGCAAGAGATTGAGTCCTCTTAAACAGCCCTCGGACATCCCTTTACAATTTCCTATCCGCACATACCTAGTTCACCTGAAGAGAGGCTAATTGCAATCTATAACAGGTTTCACACGATAAAATATACATGATAACCATCACAAGTAGACTTTAGGCATGAAGGCCAGCCCACTGTGTACTGTATAGTATTCTAAAGATGCGTCTGGATTCTGGAACTCTGAACCTTTCCCAGCACAGGCGAGGAGAAGCTTGTGCTTATAATGTAAAGCTGGAGTGATCTTTAAAAGTAAAAGAATCACAAGTTAATTACAAAAACGTGCAAGAAGAGATATTGAATTATTGTTTACTAATCAATCGCCGATATAATGCAAAGCGATATACAATCTATTCCAAGGTACACAGAATAATATGCTTGATCGAACTCAAATGCGCGCACTCAGGTGTTGATGATTTCTGTTGAAGCGGTTGTTAATGTCATTACCAAATTTTGCATGGATGAGAGAAGAACTTTTATATTTATATCCGCAATTGTTTGCAAAAGTAAGCCTTAAACCATTACAAGACGTAAGTTCGAAACGTGAAAAAATGGAAAATCGAAAACATGGATTTCAATTCTGGAAATTCCCACCAAACTGTTTATCTAACGATAAAACCAAATTTATCTACGCCTGGATATCATAGATTTATTCTTTGATAACGTAAGTGTGAAATTTGATAACGGTATTATAAACGGTTTACCCGAAAAAAACAGAAAGCTGAGCGCCTAAATTCGTCTCTGCGCCAGCGTCAGCGACTCCTGTATCCCCCGACCTGAACACGTGTGTAATACGTTAGCGGTTAGAATAGTACTATAGTACAAGCATAGAATATTTCAAAAATACATCAAAAACACGTTGTTTTATTTTTATGAAGGAAATAACGAAATATGATTGATAATCTTCTTCCAAAGTACTACGACACACACACATATTTTTCCACCAAATAAATGATATGATGAATACTTCTCATAGGTTATCATCATGTGGCGCACATATTAACTTATTTGATTGTATTTTATGCAAATTCTCGACATTTTAAGTTATTTAGAATGAAAAAATGCAGAATTCGAGTGTGATGAACTTATATTGAATGCAATCGAAATGTATTCGAGTGTAAACAGACATCAGTTGCTTCACACATATACCATCACAAGGTATACTTGCAAGCAGGCCTACATAAGCATCAGTTGCTTCACACATATACCATCACAAGGTATACTTGCAAGCAGGCCTACATAAGCATCAGTTGCTTCACACATAATTGGATGAGCGAAGCGAAGACTTCAATTTTAATTTCGTTTTTTTTTTTTTTTACTTCTCTTACCCCAAGAAAAATAGCTCGAGTGTTTTGTTTTTTGTTTGTTTTTCTGTCTGTTTGTTAGCTAACTACCAGGCAAACGGCATATCTGATCTTGATGAAAATTGGAGGGGACCTTCGAAATCTCTGAACTTAGAGGTGTATTGTTTTTGGGTACAATCGAAGAAATATTTCTCATGAATATCGTACTTTTACGATTTTTTTCGATTTTTAGCGCGATATTTTCGTCACATTTGGGCCGATTCTGACCAAACGAGTGGGGCTACAACGTTTATATTTTACATGGTCATTAAGGTTATGGTGCTGTAGTACCTTTTGAAAGAAAAAGTTGAAAAAGTTATCCAGAATCCATAGAAATAAAGGTTTTAATATGAGTTATTTAAGTGTATAACGATAATAACAAGTAACTATAGAAATTTGACAACAATCACCTACAATGCGTTCATAAGCAATCTTCAGGCCTACAGATATTTGACATTCTTATTACCATAGCAATTAGTACTACCCTTATGAAATTTATTCCAATTTAACAAAAAAGATTTTGCAATGGAACTTGAAGAAGTACAGAAATCCCACGCACACAAAAAACTTGAAAAAAGCTCATCCATCAACGCGACGGGACTTAGCGTTTTCCTAGTATAGGAACAGATTAAACTTTCTTTGTGAATACATATAATTATGTGATAAATAGCAAACATCAATTGGTAAAATACTGGTAATGTGTAATTGTGTACATACATATTTAGATGAGACTATGTGAATTATACTACGGCATGTAGTTTCTTTCCAACGCATTTATAACTCCAGTGAATTGAGGTAAGTGCAATGTAAGGATAATAAAAATTGACATTAGAAAATAATATATGTGATTACAAGCTAGACTAGTAGATTGTAGGTTGTCAGGGTCAGATTGGGTGAAACGTGTCGGTGTATAATTATCGTGATAAATGATTAATAGTCTCGGTTTATACGATGTTTCTGGCTAAATGAAATGATAAATGGATCATTGCTAATCATTATATTAAATTTTGGTACATATGTAATGCTGTTGCATTTATTTGAATGTCTAGGTTTAGTGAACACTTGTTTGGAAGATCCATCTTATATCGTAGTAGTTGTGGAATTTTGTACGTTGTTTGTCTTTGGGTTGAACGCATTATTGTTACTACGTACTATTACGTCAACTACAAATTCTTTGAAAGATGTCAATTTTGTTTCTCGATTGAATGTGGGAGACTCGGGTTCGATCCCCGATCGGGATGGACTTTTTAACTTCTGAATTGTATTAGCCTAAATATTAATGTCAATTATGATTATGGTTTGCAGTTCTTAAAACTAATATGGCAAACAGTGAATTTTAACTCACATTTAGCGTTTTGTACAATATGTGTTATGTAATGTCACACATATTTTAATATTATTTGACACAGTTTTGGTTATTGACGTGAAAGTTTCGTTGAAATATAGTTGTCTTCTTTGAGGACACTTGGTTTATATACGAAGGAAACATATGAATGGGCTCACGTGCTATTGTTAACCTGTGCTTTCCTTCAGAAACATATAGCGAACAGCTATTTGGCTGTGGTTGTGAATCGACAGCACCAACATTAGCGAAGAGAAAACATATTTTAATGTTGTTTATGCAAGTCGACTCGAGTGACACTTATTGTTGATGCATGTTTAAAGGGGATATTAACCCAAAAAAATATTTGTTACCACATAATCTATTGCATAATACTAAGCTAAAATGACCATTTAAAGAAGTATGTGTCATAACCGCGATTTTACACGATTTTTTAAATTTTATTGACCTTGGAATTTGCGAATATTGGCGTTTTAAATACTAGAGCATCGTAACCAATCTAAAATACAAAATATGCATTCCAAAATCACACCCCTTCTTGGTAATCAGCATATTTTGACCGAACCACTTGCGAAAATTACAAACACAATATAGAGGCTTTACAGAAAAGGCTGTAGATTACGTCAATAGTGGCCAGTATTGTTTTTGGATCAAAATCCTCCAAGGTCTCGGGGCATAAAGATCGTCCCCATGTTGTTTCTTATGGGAGACTTTTGCCGATGGGACCAAGCTCGAAAAATACCAAGTTTGAAATTTTTTGCGGGGGTCATGGTGGACCCAATAATTTTCTGTTAATTTCTAAATTCATGACTAGTTAGCCTGAATGAAATACATTTTTTTTAGTTTAGAGGGTGAATACCCCTTTACCCCCGTCTCGTATAGACCGGCCGTATAGATGTCCCAGCTTGAGTTCGATTTTGTAATTGTTTGTTTACATTACATATTGTAGGATACAGCTTGTTTTAATTATCGGTATATTATCAATGACGAAATGGTTTTGCAGATATGTAATTCTCCACAACGACAGGAATAAAAAAAAAACAATAGAAAATCAATAAATAAAGGATAATAATAGATCGCTACACAGCAAACGTCTTATTTGCCATGACATATTTATAGTATTTACATTTATCAATTTTCTAACGCCCAGTTACTTTTTCATGTTCATACTCTGGTAGCTAGATCAAAATGGTCGTTGGGTATATCTGTGGTGCCTCTCTCACACACACGCACACGCACACGCACACAAGATCAAGACAATCATTTTACTCGCGCTAAATAGTAGTAAATATCAAATAATCATAAATCGCTTATGGTGAAATACCAAATTGAGTAATGCATGCCATAATTTAGAACCATAAAATAAGAGCTAATAAGAGCTTAATAAGCATGATATTAGTACGTTCCTGGTCGGCAATTTGTACCCATCAAGGATCCGTATTGCTGTTAACAAGGAGTGCGTACGTACTCTCGGCTCGAGGCACGTTTTATCGCAAGCTGTGGAAAGTTACATTCGACTATAATTGCACGTTTCAATAGGATTGGAATGCCTTCATTTCAGGCTACACCTATCCCGGAACTATAATTACACGTAAGGCCTAGGATTAATGATTACACATCGAAAAATATCGCCAACGCTAACGCACTATTGCCGAGTAGAGAAAACTCATTCATTATCTTTGCAAATAAAGTGTTCCCTCTTTTATCTTGATTTCACCACAAGGCCACGGTTTAAATAAAGATCTACCTTTTAATAATATCTAGATTTAAGTGTGTGGTACTTCTCCTGGCTGTTTATCTTTTAAATCTCACGCTTTACGATATAAAATGCAGCGAAACATTATTCGCATTTGCATCTGAAGGCACAAATGGAACTTATAAACAATTACAATTTCAAAAGAAGGAGGAAAAAGTTGACACTTAAGATGTCCAGTATTAGATCGGTTTAAAAAAAATGCTTTAACCAAAATAAGATTTAATTTTTATTGATTGCATATTCTAAAAGCTTCTCTTCTGCTATATTTATCCACACTTTTATTATTTAAAATATCATAAATTAAATTGTGTTTTACATTCGACATTAGTTTTTGTCAGTGTTAGTACTGTTTCAATGTGCAATGTCTTGCATTGGTTTAATTTGTAACTTTTCTCTTTGTTTAATGCTTTAGCCTGCAACCGCTTCTATTTCATTCTATACCATCTAACGCTCCATATTATACCCTGCCGTATACAACCAGCTGAACACAAAGGTTTAGTAGTCGCATGCTCGCGAGCTAATGACAGTAGCCGTCGTGTGGATGTAATTGCCATTAACCGCGCTATATTATTGACTCTATACGAAGGTGAAGCTGGACATGCGTACAAGGTGGAGCAAGAAAAGATACATATATTTTCAAACTAAATATGATATCAAAGAAATTAGGTTATCTGGACCCGGATCTTTACGATATTGCGAACATTTTAAAATAATATTTTGCTAACGTTTAAAAGTTAATGCTAGTTTTTGTATTGGTGCATTTTTATTTTTATTATTGGCCTGTGTGGCAGGTGTGACTAAGTTGGACAAGATACGAAGTAGTGATAGGAAGAAAGTAGGAGTAGAGAGCCTAAAGTTCAAGATGGGGAAGGAGCGACTACGATGGAATGGACATATGAGAAGAATGGAGAGGAATAGAATCCCAAGACAAGTATTTGAGCTAAAGAATGATAGAAGAAGAGTGGGAAGACCTCGAGATTGATGGCAAGATCAAGTGCAGGCAGATGTGGAGGAGAGAGGAGAGGAGTGGGTATAGTGGTTACTGGTTGAAGAGAGAGAAAGATGGTGGGAGGACAGGAAAAAGTGGAGAGAGCTGGTGTTACAAGAGAATGAGGAAGAAGATGAGGTGCCGAGCTTGGCAGGCCGGTGCTGATTCGGTGATGCCCAAGATAAATGGTGGAAACACACCTTTACCCAACTAAATGTTATAAAACATTTAAGACTTTCGCGGCCCGAATATATTAAAAAAGGTGTGAAACGGGTCATTTCGCCGCGTCGCGTGTTTACACTTACTAGTGTGTGAGTTCGACGTTTCGGAACCACTGTGGGATCCATCGTCCTCCATGAGTCCTCCATCGTCGTCCTGAAGATGGATCCCACAGTGGTTACGAAACGTCGAACTCACACACTAGTAAGTGTAAACACGCGACGCGGCGAAATGATCCGTTTCACACCTTTTTTAACAACTAAATGTTGTTGGAAAAAGGCTGTGATATGTATATATTATTGTCCTTCCAAGGTCTACTTCAGACATAATAACACTACTTTATTACAAAATAGTTATTTTTAAAAAGTGCAATGCAAATGCATGTGTGTAATTATATATATAAAAAAAAAAAAAACTTTAATAGAACAGGTAAATGTCATGGAGGAAAATAAGTTTTATTATGTAGCAATGTTTCGAAAAGTTTCACTTTTCTTCGACTGGCTGACATTATTTACAAAATTACAAGCATCTGATTTTTATTTTTGTAAATAATGTCAGCCAGTCGAAAAGAAGTAAAACTTTTCGAAATATTGCTACATAATAAACTTATTTTGCTTCCTAAGAGCGGTGTTTAGTTCAATTGTTTATGTACTTATTCTGGGTATGAAAGGCAACATTGAGAACTTACTTTTACTCACGTCCAGCCCAAACAAGAAGGCCGGGATTCCCGACTGCGGACTGCGGACTGCGACGTCTGTGACATCTTGATTAGGGCAGTCTCGGGTTTCAATGCTAGGCTCGAGTCCTCTCGGTCATCCTCTTCACATTTACCCTTACACCGTAACTACACATAGTTGGAGGGTCACACCAGATACACGTTGTTTTTGAATCCCCAACATAGCAGTGGTTTGAAACATATAGTTGTACCTACTTTTATTGAGGCTATGTTACTTTGTTTTTGAATCCCCAACATAGCACTGGTTTGAAACATATAGTTGTACCTACTTTTATTGAGGCTATGTTACTTTGTTTTTGAATCCCCAACATAGCACTGGTTTGAAACATATAGTTGTACCTACTTTTATTGAGGCTATGTTAACTTTGTTTTTGTATCCCCAACATAGTACTGGTTTGAGACATATAGTTGTACCACTTTTATTGAGGCTATGTTACTTTGTTTTTGAATCCCCAACATAGCACTGGTTTGAAACATATAGTTGTACCTACTTTTATTGAGGCTATGTTACTTTGTTTTTGAATCCCCAACATAGCACTGGTTTGAAACATATAGTTGTACCTACTTTTATTGAGGCTATGTTACTTTGTTTTTGAATCCCCAACATAGCACTGGTTTGAAACATATAGTTGTACCTACTTTTATTGAGGCTATGTTACTTTGTTTTTGAATCCCCAACATAGCACTGGTTTGAAACATATAGTTGTACCTACTTTTATTGAGGCTATGTTAACTTTGTTTTTGAATCCCCAACATAGCACTGGTTTGAAACATATAGTTGTACCTACTTTTATTGAGGCTATGTTACTTTGTTTTTGAATCCCCAACATAGCACTGGTTTGAAACATATAGTTGTACCTACTTTTATTGAGGCTATGTTACTTTGTTTTTGAATCCCCAACATAGCACTGGTTTGAAACATAGTTGTACCTACTTTTATTGAGGCTATGTTACTTTGTTTTTGAATCCCCAACATAGCACTGGTTTGAAACATAGTTGTACCTACTTTTATTGAGGCTATGTTACTTTGTTTTTAATCCCCAACATAGCACTGGTTTGAAACATAGTTGTACCTACTTTTATTGAGGCTATGTTACTTTTAGCCTTCATGTCTTCCACTTTTGTGTAACCTAAATCGAACAATATAATTCAAAATTATAAATTCAGGATTTTTCCCTCTTTTGAATTTATTCCAGTTGTATGCCTATAATATATAATGCCTATATTTATATGTATCGGGTATCGGGTTTAGGGGTTTTCGTCTACGTATATAGTGTTTATTAGGTACATACCTTTTAAAACAACGTTTCGCCGGAATGTCCTCCGGCATCTTCAGGTTATTTGACAGGACCGGGCTTGCTTCGCTTTTTCCTCTTCGATGGGCGAGCACGGACTCCGAGTCAAAATAACCTGAAGATGCCGGAGGACATTCCGGCGAAACGTTGTTTTAAAAGGTATGTACCTAATAAACACTATACGGGGACGAAAACCCCAAAACCCGTTAAAACATCAGAATCGGTCTACGAAAACCTTCGTCATAACACACACACACATATATATATATATATATATATATAATTTTATATCATTAGGGGGTCTATGTCAAACCCCCAAGTGCAATTCTAATTCAAAGTTTAAACAATTTATGTTTAATCCTTACAAAGTATAATTATTTTTAATCGGTTAATAATATTAATAATGTGTCTTTATAAATTATTGAGCGAGCGTAGCGAGCGTCTCCACTTGACTCTTATGGCTCGAATGTCTGTTTTTTTTTGTTTTTTTGTTTTTTTTTTCTGTTACTGCTTCGATACAGGTCGCACCGTTTCTCTGATCGACCTGAAATTTTGCACACATGTACATATTATCTAGGCGGGTTGCTGTATAGTTTTTGAACAAAATCCGATCGTTGGTTATAAAAAATAAAAAATAAAATAAAAAAATAAAAAAATAAAAATGTTCCGATCGTTATGAAATTTTGCAGGGTCAATAAGTACAACATTCTCTCATATTTTCCAAATTTTCAGCTAAATCGGTCAAGACCTTAAAGACTTATTGGTAATCATAATTCGAAAAATGATGTTAAAAAATGAAGGAGGCAGTGAAGATACAAGATACACTTTAGAAGCATGACGTGAATGAGTACAATGCAAAGATGTTGGAATAGTATAGTGTATACAATGTCAATATCCAGTAGGCCTACACTGTGAGTGCCTCATGTAAATTATTCTGATCTTCAAGATATTATTTTCGCTAAAACGTCAATAGGTTTTTAGTTATAATATCGTACGGCGAAGCGTTGATATTTCTATTTAATTGATCTTCATTTTATAGCAGTTGGCATTTTATATCGCATTAATGGAAGAAGGGATGGCATTTAACGGGAGGTTGCGATTTCATATAAATACACACAAATACAAGCTTTTAAAACCAATCTAAATAAAAACAAGTAAGTTTTGCCTCATTGTTGGTTAACGTTTTTAAGTGGCTGTCAATTTAAAGTAGCCCGTGCACAAGTTAGGTCTCAGACAAAGGTTATACGAGTACTAACGAACCTTTGCGATGAGTTCACACCCTTCGTTTATTGTCTTCAATATATCTTTTTCTATCAACTTTAGACTTTATTGTAACATGACATCATACTTTATATCATTGTCAGTGTCAGTGTATTGTGTTTTCATAACATTTCATGCCTGTTTAGAATTGATTTATAATCTCTTTTCTTTTGTCATTATGGGTTGGCTGTGTGCTGCTTACGTGTTTAAGGCATTTTTCCAAATGTTTAGGGAATTTACGAGGCTATTTATACAGACATTCATATACTTTTATTATCTTGTAGAAAATTTGACGCTTATAATAAAAAAGCTAAATTTTATCAATTAAGTAGCATATACCGAACGCAAAATAGAATCTGAATATAAGCGAACAAAATATAACGAAAGTGCATGTTTTTAAATTATCATTCCTGAATATAGAATACATCTTTAATCAATAAGCATATTGAAAATAATGTTTTAAAGTTATGATTATTATAAATCAGGTTCAACATGAATGAATAAATTTAGTAAATCAAGGTCAAATCAATGTAATCGTGAATTTCGATGCCCTTATGAATATATTTGGTTTAGCGTTGTACATATAAATTAGGTAAGTATATTGTAAATAATTCGTGTTCTAAAAAATTATTTTTATTTGCGTACATTCATGTTTAGTTTAGTTTTGGTTGCAACCAACTAATATTGTTTTCGGTCTGACTTTATCGTCAACGTTCATCTCAGATGTAGAACTTCTATGCGAGAGGTAAAATAGTATAGTACGGGGTTTGGTTTAAAACTTAGGATTAAGATAAGGAACTATTGTCATGAATAGGTTAAAAAAGAATGGATAATAATACGTTTAAATACTTGAATCTCATATTAGCATTTATTTCTAATTCTGTGAGCTAAGAATAATTTTTAAAACTGTACATAATTATTAAAATCAAATATTTCTTGGAGAGTTACATTAGGATTATGTACATCAAACGATAAAAACATCAACAAAGACTATGGTTCATACAGAACCTATTAATTTATACTCATTTAAGTGAATTCAGCCGACATAATTTGAAGCATATTTTTACCAATAAAATGCGTTTTAATTTGAGTTGATTTTGAATGGAATGTTAATATTAGGCAATGTCAAATTTTAAGAATCGTCGCTACATTGTAACAATACAATAAAAATGAAGTGAAGTAGTTGATCGAATAATTAGAATGCAGGGCGGTTTAGATTTGGGTAACAAGTTTCCTGTGTAGAAAAAGGTTTGCTAACATTCTAGTGAGGCACGAACCACACTTTAGCTGCAGTTACGTGCACATCTGTGAACGAACTTAATCACTAGGTTTCAATTGCACTCAATTGTCGATATTATATATTGTTTACAATCACATAATCATACCACAATCTATTTCTGGACGTACAAAGTAACAACACAGTTTGCAACTCAAATGTATAACAATCATTAACGCTGTCGTACTATTGTGCTGGAGATTTGGTTCTAAATAACAAACGAAAGTTCGGCACGGCTACTCTTCTCAACCAAGCACAACACAAGGCATGTATATCGTCAGTTTTGCTCTCCCGTTTGGTGGGGAATAAGTACATTTGAACCTCTAGACTCAAACTTTGGAAAATTTTATCTATTAATGGTACATTATTTTCAGCGGAAAATCGGGAGACTTAATCATTTAGACTACTCGCTCACTCTCACGTTGTGCAAAAACTGGACATCTACGAGATCATCACAGGGTAATATGCAAAGCTACATATTATTTAACAGCATCCTTGTGCAACCCTGTCAACGCTGCTGCATGCTCAGGGTATCTTAAACGTTCTTAAAGATAATTCTATAACTTAATAAATATATATATATAACGTTATCTGCCAAATATCGTGATTGCAGATACACTAAATATTTTGATCATGTTAAGCTATCGACACTATCTGTAAACATTTATTGCAACTCCGAGTGACCTAACTGACAACATTGAAGCTTCCCAGTAGGCTACTTAGTCTCCGTAATAAACATGCTACTTGATGACATGAGAGTAACACCCGAGGACTTGTATCTTAGAAGCACCCCGGGAAAACAGTTATTTTCACAAGTAAAGCTTTCAGTTCTTACAGTTTATTAAGAAGGCAACATCTCTCAGCTAAGCTGATAATATTCGGGTGCAAAATCATTGGCTAAATTACTCAAAAAGTTAAAATCCGAAGAGCTGTTGCTATTGTCCGCAGAAGCCGCCGCGTGAGACTGGTGGTGGCCGGCGGCCTCACTGTAGAAATGGTAGAAATTGTCCGCTCCTTCTGCTTGTTGCACACTGCCCGCTGTCGGAGCACCATTCGCGCCGTTCACTGGAAAACTTTCCGAGGACGTACCGTAGCTTGCGGGGGCATTCGTTGCTTCGTTGCTTTGCTGCTGGTGCTGCATCAAATGTTCATAGTACTGCGCTTTGCTCGTAGCCCCAGTGCTCGCCGCATAGTCACCCTCGATTCCACTATAATTATGCACCCCCTCGTAGTAATTTTCACTCATTTGACCCGTTGCACTTAAATTTTGACCATGGTGTGCAGCATGTTCGTTTTGATACCCATACCCTCCGTAAGGTGAAGCAACCATATAGTTTTCCTGATAGCTTTGTCCACTTTGATAATTTCCTACGCTAGTTACTCCCCTTTGACTGTAGCCTGGCTGATAATGCTCGGGTACCGCACTGTGAGCAGCGTACCCATTATACGAGTTGTAAGTATTTGGTGGGTAGTGCTGTGTTGGAGGGTAACGTTGCTCTCTCGCCTGGCCACCACGAGTCGAGGATTGAACGATGCCATTATGTCGCAAATGGTGCGGGTTTTGCCGCGTGTACGGGGCAGGTGCCCCAGTAGCCGTCGTCGGATACCCACGATGCTGTCCCTGGTACACTTCCCGGGATGGAGGGTAGGAAACGGGAATTGGGTTGTGACCACGTTGCCTGAATTCTGGGCGGTTTGTTCGAAACTCAGTACTATTCTGGTTTAGAGGGCTCGCGTCTGGGTTTGCTCCTCGTATGACTTGAAGGAGTGGCGTCATGGATGGGTTTTGGACCGTTACTGAGGCAGTAGCCGTAGCAGTGACTATTGTTGTTGCGATTGGTGACGACCTCGGCCTTTGAGTTGGGAACTGACCTGCTCCAGGTTGTGACAAGGAATTGCTAACTGCAGCACTACCTGCGTTAGTTGGTATCCCTAGGGGACTCGCTTGCTGCATTGGTGTGCCAGGACTCACGCCTTGAACTATCGGGACGCTTGTGGGCTCTTTTACTGGGTCCTTTGCAGGACTCTTACTTAACTTGCCCGTACAACTACCTAATAGCATTGGAGGTGTCTTGTTGCCTTCCAGCTTTACTTCTAGTTTCTTGTGGTTCACAGTAATAAGGTTAGGGGAGTTCAAGATCCGAGACTCGTTTGATCGGGAATCTTCTTCAGTCACCATCTTGTCGAAAGAGCTGCCTACACTGCTTGCTGCACTGCAACTGCCCGAGCTCGCGTTACTATTGTTGTTTGTGAATGAGGTGTTGTTGTTATTGCCACGAGGAGCACCACTTTCCACTGAGCCACCGACCTGATCACAGTTTTGACAACTTTTGCTGTTCTCATCTTGGATGATTTTGTCTTTTTTAATTGTCGAAGGGTCTTTGTCACCGTCGTCTTCTCCCGATTTCGTAAGCGTCTGCCTCTTGTGCTTCATCCTCCGGTTCTGGAACCATACCTTGACCTGTCTCTCCGTGAGGTCTAGAGAAGCGGCGATCTCGATGCGTCGTGGTCGGCACAAGTACTTGTTGAAGTGGAACTCCTTCTCCAGCTCCAGCAACTGGGTGTTTGTGTAGGCGGTGCGCAGGCGGCGTGGGAGTCCGTTCTCTGAAACAACAGAAACGAGATGGTTGGAATAGACTTACTTTTACTTCAATTCAGAACTTTGAAGGAAACAATTATTTACTATCAAAATTCAAAACAAGATCACTTGAAACATGGTTTAACTTTTCTCCATGCACTTTGTGCAAAAAGTACGATTTGCTCAATATTCTTCGATAAATTAACATTAAGTTCGTTAAAGTGCTGTATTGTTGGCTTAATAATATCTCATACTACAGGCTAATTTTAGGATGTATGGTGCACACGCACACATTAAAGTATAATAACGGACCCTATTATCATTGGATGAGTACTCTGAACATTCAGCTTAGGGTTGTTTGTCATTCTTGGAGCAGGAGCTCGCTGTTCCAAAGCATTATTCTTTCTTGCAATGCGGGTAATCGAAGAAACAATGAAGATATTAATGTACTCAATACTTAATATAATAATAACAATGAAACACTTTAAACCATACGGCATGGGGCACGTCATAAGACAAGATCAATGATCGATGCATACTTCATCCGAATAATAGAACTTGGCCATACTTTATTTGGATGAGAGCAAAGAAACAATAATATGAGCACTAGAAACTTTAAAGGATGACCGCACACATTTCCATTCTAATGAAGGTATTGCTTTTTATTCAAAGTGTGATGTATTGTATTGTGTTGTGTCTGATGAAACCGATAATCTGTGAATGATTGTTTGTTGGTGTGTCCACTTGGAGTAGCAACTAGCAACCAGCAGCATGCGTCAAATTAACTTTCAACTCTATTAATAATCGATACATTTTAACATGTTTAATCCTGGAATGGATGATATTTGCTGAATGTAGTGTAGTCGAAAGTGTTTGCATTTGTTTATCCCTCGCTGTTCGCCATCTCTATCTCGTTAAGTGCCGCCAACTGATGCCAGGTGAAATTTAATCTCCAGAAGCATCTCTCTCGCATGCTGCTATTTGCCTGCACACGACTGCACCGACTTCATCACAAGTGTTACCGAAAGGAGTTCTATTCATTTGGACGTCGGAGAGCCGTTTAGAAGAGCATTTCGAGTTTTGACAAATGGAGTCAGAGAGTCCCTTGCTGATTCCCTCCCCACCCTTCAACCCCTAGAGAAAGAGATTTAAGCTACTACCATCGCATGTGCTTATAGTTTCGAAAGTAAAGAAAGAAAAGAGAAATTATGATGAATAACGCAGTGCAGTTCAGGGCCTTTAACATAAACCCAATACAGGCGAACTTTTCACGGCGCTGTCTTACGGTAGAACGCTTCTGCATCTTGGGCAACGAGAAGCATTACATGATGTCGCATATAAGAGCGCCTCTTATCACTCTCTAGAAATATCAACCATCAGTGACCATTATACTGAATGCTGGGATAAACATGTCACTGTCTATAGGACTACTCGTGCCTGGTCCTGGGATGGGATGCGTGCACCTTAAAAACTAAACAACATAAATTAATAAGTAGGAACATTGAATATCTGAACAAGTATATTATAACTATAACTTCAAATTTAAACCGTCCGCGGTGGCACATACGATTAGAGCGCTATAGTCCGAAGCGTAGCCAATGGCATTAAAAAGACGTGGGTTCGATTCCCGCATAAGGCATGTTTTTTAATCGTCCTTCATAATCATCTTTTACCACTCATTGACCCAAATAGCGTTAGACAACTAAAATCATCATCATCGTCGTCGTCGTCGTCGTCGTCGTCGTCGTCGTCGTCGTCGTCGTCGTCGGCATCATCATCATCATTGATTTACGAATTCGCTTTTATCAATGTGGTTCCAGTTGCCAACACCTAAATTGACTTCTGTATTAGGTATTTAATTAAATGAAATATAATTATTTTTAAATTTAACTACATGAATATTGATGAACATGTTTCTAACATTGAAATGGCCCGATCACGCGAGCGCTCAATGGCACGGCCGCAAAACGTGTAGTGCACGATATCATGCGTGAGTAACATTCTTTATTTACGCAACGCATTGGATCGGTTACGAACCCCTTGTACGCAAAATAAATAAAACTCAATATGATCTATACATGGGAGTCGTGAGTATACGTGACAGGAAATAGCGGAGGGGTGGAGCCTGCCCCCCCCCCCCCCTCACAACGGGGCTGGTAACTCATTTTTAATTGTACATGAAATTGTACTCTTTGAATATTGTTTTTTTCAGCACCCTTTTGAACCCTTGCAAATCGGTGCATGGTCTTTGAGAATGCTGCCTATCCATTCAAGAAAGGAAGTAAAAAGTCAACCCCAACTAGACAAGAATGTATTCTTGAATGGGATGTGCGTAGCCTTTTCCGCCATTCAACTAAAGTGACACATTTTATATCAGTCATATACACCACAAACATGTTAAAGTTACCAATAAAAAATACGTCAATGGTGCTAGCCTCATTTATGATTTCTAAAAACCTACAATACATACATAATGGCTACTTTAATTTATCGTTTTACGAGATTAATATGATTTCAACTTAATTATTTCAAAATAAATTAAATCTGAAGGTAGGTCATGATAAACGGATATCTCATGTTCACAACAATTTATTGCAAGGTTGCAAACTTGCATTTAATTTAAAATCATCTTCGTACAAGGGTAGACGTAAATAACTTATTATTACCGATACCCGTCAAAGCTGATACTCATTGCTCATGCTTACTTTTCATTTCCACTGCAGCTTCCTGGCATGGAATTTATAAATAAATTACATTTTATTGGTTTCTCTTCATGAAGCATCAATATTCAATATATCACATATTCTCTAACAAATCCTATCTTTATTCTTCACGAGTACCTTTTTGTACACTTTCTCAACAAGAAGATTTAATCTCTTTCAACGTAGTCTGTACCCAAAGTGAAATGAAATTCTCTATCACTGATCTGTGGTCAACAATAATGAAATATCTTAAAACATTACTGTCTAGCCCCCTAGTGACTCACCCCTTCAGCCAAGGGTCGCAGCAGTGTGTGCAATTACCGATCACCCTCCCTCAATACACAAGTCATGCTGCTTGCTTGCTTGCTCGCTTGCGCGCGCAACCTTACTGAAAACTCCTTCCATATTTTCCACGAAATTTCATTATACGTTATACCAATCATTCCTGAAACCCTCAAGTCAGCTGGGAAAACTACGGAACCGCTCAATTTGACTTCTTTGGACGAAAATAACATTGATATTTTTTGTATTTTTATTGGAATGTAAATATTGACGACACGTGATGTTCTAAAAAAAAATCCAGCTAAAAATGTAAATGCACACTTTTGGATTTATAACACAACACAGTCATCATTTCACAAAAAAATGACTTAAAGCATTATTTATAACATTATGATATGTTAGTAATTTAAAAAAATATTTAGTGTACAGGAGTTTGGTTCGAGAACGGTAGAGAGAGTTAGTGTTGTAAAAAAGGCCTTTAAAGAACAACATTGCATGTATACTACACAAGATTATTGCAAATAATGGTCTTTAAAATGGTGGTAAATATGAAATTCTGAATGAATATGCACAACATCATACTCTGTTCTGTATAGATGAAAACATAATAAATACGTTGGTTGTAATTATGCGATAGTGATGTTAAATAGTGTTCTGATATTGACAAAACATGACCGTATTTTGTCAACTATGATAGTGTAATTTTCTTCTTTGAAATATTTTAATTGTAATAGAATATGGAATGATACTTTTGATGAAGAATACACAACGAACGCTGATATAATATATCCCCCTTCCTTATTGAAAATTAGCTGAGTTATGTCAGTTCTGGAACCTTTGTATAATATCAAGCCCCTACGGCCTACAGCTACACTCTGAGCCTTGGTTTACTATCCTGGCACTCTTGTAAAGGATTGTTTGTGCAATGTCGTTGTCACACTCCGAGTTTGAATATCTAATGGCCGTTGTCACTAGTGACGTTGATAAGTTGTTTACTTGGAGAAGTGACCATGCCATCATCTCTAGCACGGACTCTACCCCCGAACCTTGGGAGAAATTCCTAAGCCAGGTAGCAGGGGATTTATTTTGAAATTTTGCATAGTTGACAAACAAGAATGTCAATATACATTTAAGGAAATAGATTTTCAAAAGTTATTATTGATAAGCGAGAAAAAAAACAATTTTTACACTTGAAATCTATTTGTAAATATTTTTTAGTGAATAAAAATAAGGCTCGCTCACTTAATTTATGTCTTCATGATATCAACACAAATTTCCATACCACTCTCATATTTACCGACCTATATTTCTTTTTTCTAATTGAATTATGGCATACACATGGCTTGTTATCCTGACATTGTTCCCGAGTGAGTGAAGCAAAGGCCAAGGCAGCGAGCAAAGTTCAGATGAGTGGAGGCTAGTGACCTCCTGTCTTTGCACATCTATCAATGCTGTCGTTTAACAAAGACCAGCATGTTACTTTTTACTATTGGTCCATCCCTGTAGAGTAACTGTTTACACCGTCAACCTTGTTGCAATTGTGTTATTTTTCTTTCTATTGTCACAAGATCATCAGCGCCGGTACCATCCAACGCTTTTACCACACGAACACAGTCACGAAAATAAACTTGTTTCTGAAATTTAAAGAATCAATAATGGAGTTATTAAAACTTTCACATTACAAAAAAAACTATGCTAAGATAGTAATACACAATTGCGAAGTGTTCAAATTTTGCAAATGTTCAAATGACTTCTCAAGAACAAAATCATTATCGTTAAATTAAATCCTACAGATTTTCAGCCTATCTTTCAATTTATTATTTCTTGTACCTTTAAATCGCACCAGATATTGCTGATTTTGTTAACAGTTATCACTTATCAGTTATATCGTACCGGATGTCTGTTTAAAATTTCAGCGTAATAGGTGCGTGGGTACGGTTTTCTTTAAGGATAGTAATGGAAACTGGTCCTTACTTTATTGACAACGTAGTCACGTCTGTCTCCCTCCATGAATTCATGAATTTACCTTTGATTTTCGCCTAGCCCTAGTCTCAAGACACGGCATACGGCATGTTTCAAGTGAAGAGAGAGAGAGAGAGTTTGGCCTTTGGCTGGATAGCTTTTTCGACGCCATGAATGAGCACGTCAAAATCTTTTTTACAAACGAGTATCAAGAACAAGTGGCGTAGTATCAGTGGCTTGATTCTTAGAGGCGTAAGATGAAAATATGTCCATTGCGTAGTATCGGTGTTTGGTGAACCACTAGAAAACCTCGTGTGCACTGCGTTAACGGCCAGGACACTAGGACTAAACACTAGCGGAAGGTGTATCTGCAGAGATAGACGGTATAGTAGTCGATACAGGGCGTATGCCGTGCACCAGAGAACTCGCATGTTCCTTCAGTTCAAGCCGAGCTCACCGAGACAGACCTACGAGCTAGCGGAAGGTGTATCTGCAGAGATAGACGGTATAGTAGTCGATACAGGGGTATGCCGTGCACCAGAGAACTCGCATGTTCCTTCCAGTTCAAGCCGAGTCACCGAGACAGACAGAGCAGGGAAGGCGTATCGCAGAGAAAGACGGTATAGTAGTCGATACAGGGCGTATGCGACCGGCACCAGAGAACTGCAGTTTTCCTTCAGTTCCCAAAGCCGAGCTCACCGAGACAGACCTACGACTAGCGGAAGTGTACGCAGGAAGGGAAGCCGTACAGGGATGCCGCAGCCGAGTAATGCGTTCCTTAGTCAGCCGCGTCACGAACGACCTCAGACTAGCGGAAGGTATCTGAGAGATAACGGTAAGTAGGTCGAACAGGGGTATGCCGTCCAGAGAACTCGCGTTCTTCAGTTCAAGCCGAGCCACAGACCAGAGCTGCGGAAGGTGACGCAGAGATAGACGGTAGAGTACGTAGGGTATCCGGAGAAGACGCATTGTATTCAGTTCATGCCGTCACCGAAGACAGACCTTCGAGCGAGCGGCTACGAGAAGGATAGTAGTGATAGGCGTATGCTGAGCCAGAGACTAGATGTTCCTCAGTTCAAGCGAGCCCGAGAACCTCAGCTCGAGGTTCGAGAGAGACGTAATAGACGATACGGGCGTAGGTGTCCAGAGATAGACGGTACTTAGTCCAGGCATGGTGCACCAGACCGAGTACTGTTAACGATCACCGAGAGACGTATAGTAGTGAAGGGTATCTGCACAGAGAACGCATGTTCCTAAGGTATGCCGCCCGAGAACCGATGTCCTCATAAGAGCTAGCGAAGCCATCGCAGCGAAGTGACGGCAGATATTAGTACGATACAGGGGTATGCCGTGCACCAGAGAACTCGCATGTTCCTTCAGTTCAAGCCGAGCTCACCAGGAGACCTACGACAGCGAAGGTATGGAGTAACGGTATAGTAGCGTAAGGGTCGATAGGCGGCCACGAGAACCGCATTTCCTTCAGTTCAGCCGAGCTCACCGAGGCAGACCCTAGCTATAGCGGAAGGGATTGCAGAGATAGACGGTATATAGCGATACAGGGTATGCCTGCACCAGAAACTCGCATTTTCCCTCCAGTTCAAGCCACTCACCGGGAAGATGTACTGAGGAGGGTATCTGCAGAGATAGAGGATAGGCGTCCCAGGGTGACCGTGCACATGAGATCCATGTTCCTTCAGTCAGCGAGCTCACCGAGACAACCTACGAGCTCGAGGGTAGGATCTGCAGGATAGATAAGGGTATAGCGCCAAGGGCTGCCGTGCACCAAGAACCGCATGTTCCTTCTTCAACCGAGATCCCGGAGACCTAGAGCTACGAGGTATCTGCGAAAGGTGTATGTGTGCGATACGGTGTCTTGACAGAACCGTCTTCACAGGGCCTACCGAGACAGACGTAGCGAAGGTGTTCAGTGCAGCGTAAGCGTTACAGAGAATACCAGTATCCGTGCACCGAGACCCCAGAGATGAGTGTATTAAGCAGCGTAAGGCGATACGGGCTACAGGGAACCTGCAGAATATCGTATGTAAGCCGATCACGGGATAGACCTACGAGCTAGAGGAATGGTATCTCAGTCACCAAATCACCGAGACAGACCTACACAGCGAAGCAGTATCTTGCAGATAGCGAAGACCGCGATACAGTGAGCGTTGCACCAGATGACCGAAGTACCTCGTCAGGCGGCGGACGCAGTACGGTCACGGAGCCCTTTACAGGATGACGTATGAGTCATAGAGAATGCCGGTTCTCGGGCAAGCTAGCTCCCAGTCAGCCAGCTCACCGGACAGACTACGAGCTACCGGAAGGTCATCGGAGGTATACGGATATAAGTCGATACAGGGCTATGCCGTGCACCAGAGAACCCGTGTTCTTCTCAAGCCGAGTCACCGAGACAGACCTACGAGCTAGCGGAAGGTGTATCTGCAAGATAGACGGTATAGTAGCCGATCCCGGGCGTAGCGGTGCACCAGAGAACTCGCATGGCATGTTCCTTCAGTTCAAGCCGAGCTCACCGAGACAGACCTACGACTAGCGAAGTGTATCTGCAGAGATAGACCGTATAGTAGTCGATACAGGGCGTACCGTGCACCAGAGAACTCGCATGTTCCTTCAGTTCAAGCCGAGCTCACCGAGACAGACCTACGAGCTGCGTGCTACGTTGCATCACGTGATATTGAACAGAAAATGGTGGAATCTGATAAATACGGAATAGCCCTATATCACTGTCATTATTTTATTTCACGGTCTTCGTACACTGAAACAAACTTGAAGAACGGACATTTGAATATTTTTGGCTCGGTTTTAAGATTGTGTAAAATCTGAAGTAAATACCAACTCAAACTTAAATTGCTAGGTAAAATTTGAAATTCATAGTAAGTTTTAAATCTTTATCGATATTTTTTTTCATCACGATCATAGTAATGAAATCGTTGTCGCGCTGAAAAGGAAGTCCTGTCAAATTCTTGAACGCTGCATATCGTATTTCGTGGCCAAGCCTCTACCACACACGTAAGCGTTTCATACTCACTATAGACACCTGTTTATTTTTCCAACGCTCGTGAGGTACTGGTGAAATATCGCAAATTACAGTTGTATACATATTTGTATACGATATATCATAAAGTAAAAGCCAATGTGGTGGAAGCGTCAGGCATTGACAAATTCGGGGGGCCAAGAATGTAGTGGGACCCTCCCCCTACCAAATAGGGTTAGAAATCGGTTGATCATAATTATAATTTCATATTATATATTCTATCCGTTTGGTTTGCCTAAGGTTAACCATATGATCTCGGCTAATGCACACATCCTGTATTTTTGCGACTGTTGGCGTGTCAAGTTCGCTCGCGCATGCATGGTGTATATTTAGGCTCCGATGCGCATTACAAGCCTAACGTTACAACGTGCGCATGGCTAGAGCTTTATCCCACAGTTTGAAGGCTTATCATACCAACACCACTTGCAAACCCAGTTAATACTCACGGAAATTATACTGTCCAGTGGAAAGATTGCAGAGTGACAAACCTAGGATTCAATGGACTTGCTATACATTGCACAGTTACATAGACAGCTCCTTTGCCACCAACAAATGCCTTGCATTTCTTATAATAATCGTCACTCAATCGTGTTTATATCATTAGGAAGCTTCGCAAACGCTTTTTTTCAGTCGCGTTGATGGATGAGCGTTTTTGTAAGTTTTTAGTTTGCGTGGGATCTCTTAACTTATCAAGTGCTTTTTGAACGCATTGTAGGTGGTTGTTGTCAAGTTTCTATTGTTTCTTGTTAATTGTTATTAAATACCTCAAAAAACTTAATTTAAAACCTTTACTTTTTGGTTTCTGGATAATTTTTTAACTTTTTCTTTCAAAAAGCAATACATCACCATTAACTTCATGTCCATGTGAAATATGAACGTTCTAGCGGCTAGCCCCACCCGTTTGGTCAGAATCGGCCCAAATGTCACGAAATTATCGCACTAAAAATCGAAAAAAATCGTAAAAGTACGATATTCATAAGAAATATTTCTTCGATGGTACCCAAAAACGTGGCAAGTCTAAGTTCAGAGATTTCGAAGGTCCCCTCCAATTTTCATCAAGATCGCATATGCCGTTTGCCCGGTAGCGTGCGAACAAACGGACAGAAGAAAAAAAACAAAACATTGGAGCTCAATTTTTTGAGGGGTGAGTGAAATTGAAGTCTTCGCTTCGCTCATCCAACTAGTCAATTTAAAGTCGTATATTATGGTTATGCTAGGTTTTGAGTTAAAAACTATAATAAAGCAATGCAATATAAATGCAACAATAAGGTTTGGACATGGACAGAATGCACGAAAATAGCCTGGTAAATGATTACATTCCGTAGGGGTTCAATGTTGTAATGGTGATGGTTAAATCACACTTAGTAAGTAGATAAATATTTATAAATGCGTCCAAGTTAAATTGTGAATGTTTTCTTGACCTGATGGCTTGTTTGTTATACATCATATTATAATAATATCAACGTGTTGCTCATGAGTACTCCACGCCAGGAGCCTATAACGTGGGAGGTAGAGGCGGGGGGGGGGGGGGGGAGGGGGGGGGGGGGGAGGATGGCAATTATGGGAGAAGGGTACATGCACTCGTTGTAATTACAACTGCTGCTTTCTTTTATCTTCTCTTTTATTTTCACAAAAACTGTAAAATCCATTTAGTTAATGTTTGTGATTGGTTTAATTCTATTACAATTGCGATTGAAACTTATTTTAAACTAAATAGGTAAGCGGGTGAAACCATTTATTAACTGTAATGTCCACCACTCAACATATGGGTTAAATTGTCATAGTATCACCGTCACAGTTGAGGTAACACAATTGCGATTACAATTTGTCCAACGATAGACACTTTGGTAGGAATATCCACTGCGTGGTATATTTATTATATTTATTATACCGGCCGTATTATTGTCGTGTATGATTTGTCTTTCGATCAACAAATGTGCGCTATCAGTGAATGTGAACGATATGGTCAGTTAGACCATTACAGCGCCACATGACACGATTCACACGACTATTAATTAATCAAGTCTCAATTATTTAAACAACAAACCATGCAAAATAATTAACTAGACGATTTCTAGAGCGATAGACATTGAGAGATTCGATTGTTTGGGGGAAGGGGTTTCACCCTTATAATTGCGGCGAGGACGAATGAAAAGAAGAACATAATCTTATTCATTTGCATTCTTCTAATTCAGTTACTATTGATATAAAATATGTATTAAAAACAACTTTTCTCATTCTTTTATTAAAGGCAGAATGTATTTCAAAACCGTTGACATTCTAGTTGGCAAATAAGGTATTGCTTTGCTGATTAATTGAAAACGAATACACAGTTATACAATATTAATAAAATATTATGAATAACACATCAATACATACAATAAAACATATCCTCCCCCCCCCCCATACAGATACTTAAAAAAACAAATTCAAACTTGGATGTGTAATATTTCATTTTAAGTGGTCATAAATATGCTCTTGTGATATGCCATGTTCTTTTATTGTGGAAACGCCTAGCTAATGATGGGCAGGTGTCTTAGCGAGCTGACAAGGGGAAAACTTCAGCTTGTCAACAAGGCCGTAACCAGCGGCCAACAATAACAGTTTGATTTTATTCTCACTTTTTAGTTGGAATATTTTAAATGCTGAGTTGGCTTTGAAAATTTAATTTTAAAAAAATATTCTGTATAGACTGTGGTTGTCTTGGCTTCTTTACGCAAAAGATTTATAAATAGTTTCTTGTTTATTTTGTGTGTTAAAACCACGGCGCGCGTACGCTGCTTTGATCCCTATTGCTAGGCCGCCATGCGACTACGCATAGCGGAAGCGGAGAATGAAAACAACCCGAAAACTACAACAGATACCGATTGAGAAATATATGCTCTTAGTCGCACAACTCTCTCGCGGCTACAACAATACATGCGGGATATTCCTTCAGCACTTTGATAAACAAATAATAATTAAGTGGTCTGACTGTCCAGTAATGATTGCGATGTACATCGGATCTGTTTTGTATCATTACCAAGACCATTAAATAATGTAACCGCCCTGTATTCAATCCATGTTGGCATTGTGATGTTCTTGCGGACGGAGGCTAGGGTAAATATTTATTCTATACACATCATTACACGTGTAACTGTTAGTGCTGCTGCTATACACGTTAGTTATATGTGTTTCAAAGGGACAATAAATGAAACGATTCTTTGTAGATTTTAGTATAGGTTTTGTTTTCCGAATAATTAGAAATTTAGTACATTTTAAAATTGTGCCATTTTAATTAAAGTTATCACTACAACGACTGGTTTCACTATTTCTAGAAGTACATAATAGTTTATTCAAAGAAAGGAAATCCATATACTTGATTATAAAATATATATTTAAAGGGTCTTTTACACTCAAAAATATTTTTTACCACATAATCTATAGCATAGTTATACACTAAAATGAGTCAATGACTGTTTAAAAATTATATCTTGTAATTGCGATTTTACACGAATTTTCCAATTTTTTTGCTCCATAAATTTGCGAGAATTGGCGTTTTGGATTTATTTTTAATCGGCTTTAACCTGTCATTTTTCGTTCCACATAGATACTAGAACATTGTAATTGGATGAGCGTAGCGAGTGAAGCGAAGATTCCATTTCACTACACTGGGAAAAAAAATCCGGAATGTTTTTTTTTCTCTTTTTTTTTCTTTTTTTTGTATTTTTGTCTGTTTGTTAGCACGATTCCGGCTAAACCGATACTCCGATTGCGATGAAATTTTATGGAGGTCTTCGAAATCTCTGAACTTAGAACTGCCACGTTTTTGAGCACAATCGAAAAATCGTTTCTCATAAAAATCGCAATTTTACGATTTTTTTCGATTTTTTAAAAATTTCTTCGACTTACAACACCTACATGCTTTGTCCGATTGTAATGATTTTTTCACAGAACCTTAATTTAATGAATTGATATATTCGTGTGAAATTTGAGCGTTATAAAAAAACTTTTTTTTACGAAAATCGCAATTTTACGACTTTTTTCAATTTTTAAAATTTCTCCAGCGAATAACACCTACATGCTTTATCCGATTGTAATGATTTTTTTACAGAACCTTAATTTTATAAATTAATATATTTGTGTAAAATTTGTGCGCAATCGAATAATTATTTCTTATGAAAATTTCAATATCACGATTTTTTCCTTTTTTAAAATTACGATTAATTTTAAAAAAAAAGTTAATTTTTTATTTAATTTAATTTAATTTTAAAAATATCTTCAACTTAGTAATGATTTTTTCACAGAACAACAGAAAATTCGCATAACACATGGCAGCTCAATGCACCAATTACGCTCATCCAACAACGCGGCGGGACTTAAGCGTTTTCCTAGTAATCTACAATGGCTCTTTATAACATCTTGTCTTGAAACTCAAACACGCCAAAATATGCATTCCAAAATCGCATCCCTTCTTGGTCACCAGCATATTTTGACCGAACCACTTGTCCAAATAACAAAATAAAATATAGAATATTTACAGAAAAAGCTATAGAGTACGTCAATAATAGCTAATATTTTTTGGGGTCAAAATCCTCCAAGGTCACAGTGCATAAAGTTCGTCCCCATGTTATTTCTTTATGGGAGATTTTTGCCGATGGGACCTAGGTCGAAAAATACTAAGTTTGACTATTTTTTCGGGTCACGGTGGATCCAATAATTTTTCTGTTGATTTCTAAATTCATAACTAGTTAGCCCGAATGAAATATATTTTTTGAGTTAAGCGGGTGAATACCCCTTAATGGATAAGAAGTTTTAACGTTAATAAATGCAATACATTTGTGCAACGTCGCACTCAACATTTATCTGACAGTGGTGGAAAGAATTCAGCATTTAATTCTAAAATTAAAACCCCGCTAAATTTAGTTTGTATCTATAAAGTGTATTTAAGGGTGGTCCGTGCTAGGCTGTAGAATGTTGGCTTGTCTGTAGCCTACGTGAGCGTGTCACTCGACACATCTCAGTGACAATACCGCGCTGCTGGCAAGTGGAGAGGCGATGACAGACGAATACCTTCTAGGCGTACTATTTCTTACTCGTTCCAAATGTTGGCAGGCCACAAGTTTTCTGCATGGATTTTTCTACATTTGTGCGTTAGTTGATTGTGCCTAAGGGCATGCGACTTTATGGTTATTTAGCCCATTATTTTAGTAGCTATGATTTTTCTTAGTTCTAGTTTGTAGTTTTCTTAGTTACCTATGTTAAGGCTGATTAGTTATAAATGAAAACAGTTGTAGTTGTCAACGAGTGGACAAACTTGACTAATTGTCCAAAGTATAGTATTCATCGAATTCACCGAATTTATTCAAATGTCAAATCAATTACTTCAACAACAATTTCAACTTCGAAAGTTATATAATATCTAAGCGAATAATGTGGATAATATATTGTATAATTAATAATTAATTATTTAATTAAATATTATTCAATCTATCATACTTTAATAAAAATCTGAGTCTTACTGTGTAGGGCTACTCATAAAAGTTGGACACATATGATATGTTTTCTATCGTATTTGATTTCTGAAAATTATTGTTTTAAATTTATCCTTATATTCATCTACCGTCTTAATGTCTTGTATAAGTAAATTTAAAATAAAAACAATAGCGAATAGAATACTACCATCGAGCCGTCTATCCCATTATTTACAGGTCACAGCAGAGGGAACGCAAAGTTTTATGTTATCGCCCTATGGGTAGTAAGAGTTTTTGCGGTTCTTTAAATGGCGTGTGTTTTATTGGTCCCCACGGGGCCAAACCAACTTGAGCAGATTGTCTTCTCAAGTTCGTGCGACCCTGCTCCTGTATTATGTCTGTATTATGCAACTCGCCACTCTTCGCTGACCAGCAATCAATCAATCATTACAGCTATAGCACACAGCTCTAATCTGATGTGTACCGACTTACTCTATATAGACCTTCACTATGGCTTCAAAGTATCAACTTCTATTTCCGAGAATACAGAACTTTTTTATTTGTGAAACTATAAAATATTATCTGAAACTTTCAGTCCATTGCACGTGAAATAAAATGGTTGACAGCAATATTCATCATGTGTCATAGGGACAGCTTAAAACATAGGTTGAACGGGCCTTGGTCACGCTGGGCATGGGTCTCTATGTATTATCCATTCAAAATCAATAGGCTCAATCTGCTGTCACTCACGTCAGAGGGTTTGAGTGAGCGAGTGAGTGAGTGAGTGAGTGAGTGGGTGAGTGAGTGAGTGAGTGAGTGAGTGAGTGAGTGAGTGAGTGAGTGAGTGAGTGAGTGAGTGAGTTGTTAAGTGAGTGAGGGAATACGTATGTTTTAATGGTTATAAGCTCTGCAAACATTGTTGAGTGACATAATAAATACATAATATGATTGTGTTTTGTGTCATACAAATGGATAAGCTGTCGTATATATTGTAAATAATTGTGATTATTACTAATAATGTTCTTTGATTAGGCTAAAAACATCGACAACGAAGTTGCACGGAATCGATAGGAGCACCAATTATCGATCTTGCTAACACGCTAGCCATCCATATAATATTAATTAGAGCGTAGTCTTATGGGGGTATTGAGTTGGTTGTCTTGTGGGTGGGTGAGTGCATGAGGTGAGAGGCCACGCTTTCTCTTCGCGGGTCACATATGTAGGGTACAATGTAGGGTCATGCAGCCAGACACTTCCTTGGTATTGCTTCGGTCATTCATAACCTACACAAGTTGTAGAAGTAAGTGTGTCATACTCATCATACTCTCACCGAAACCATGGGAAAGTATTTTAAGAGCGTTTTTTAGCCATTTCAAATTAATAATAGTAATCTCTAGGCTCGACGTTCTTTTATTTTTCACTGTGCGACGCTATAGTGTCATAGCAAACGGCGATAGCATATCTTTCATGATATCAACAAACACTGCAATAATATATATGAACCATGTATAGAAACATTTTTTGTTTACTTTTTTTGGTTTAAAATTTGTTGGTATTTTTAGATGAAACGAAATTTGTCAACAAGAATTTATCAAGCTTATAAAGTATAAATATATTAATTCAATTGTAGAAAAAATGCTTTGGAGTTTTATTTTAATGCATAGTTAATTGCTAATGGCTTCAAAGACATGAGCGATTGCCTAATTAGTCCGTTGCAAGTAATTTTCCAGAATTCTATAACAAAAAACAATAATGCTTAGTCATGAACAAATAACACATTTTATTGAGCCCAGCAGTTACATTTGGTTATTTCAGTAAGCTCATTAGTCATTGCGTTATACTACTTGAGTAAGAGTGTCAGCTAATAATTATAAAAGCGTGTTTCAATTGTTACATGAATGTCATTGCATTGGTTGAAATGGAAGGTGGATAGCTTGCATTGTTAAAGTCAGCCCGTGCCAATGTTTACATCAGCAACACATAGTAGCGTTTCCCTCGTTTGGTAATGTATTTAGTACTTACTTTCGATAAAACTTGAAGTGCATACGAAATTATTAAAACTGTAAAAGTGACGTTTCATTTGTCAGTGCGCTACCATTAGAAATAATTAAATATCATCATAAATGCTGTTTTGAGGAGTGTTATGGCAATCCTGTATGCTCGGCGTGTTTTGAAGCTCCGTGGCAAACATATGGTACTGTGCAGTGTGCAGCTCTGTTTCACCCCTATCCTAGTGAAGTTGTATGCATGCAGGGTAGCTCAACCTCTGGTTTTCTCTCCGATATTCTAACAAGGGGTAGAAAGGCGTGGTTAACAATTTGATTGACAGCTCGCGTCCAACCAATCACGAGACAGGAATACTGATGAGGCCCACGTCAATCACATGAAGACCAAGTTCCATGCTTTACTCTCCCCCCCCCCACCCCACGCCGCTATGTTTTATGCATTAGCTCAGCTCTCTCTGATTTTCTCGATTTCTAGATTCTTTTACTTTAGCTACAGACTAAAAGTTAGCTATAAGATGAAAGATGTTTCATCTTGTAGGTGCAGATCAATCAAAATGCAGGCCACCTGTTTAATATAGTTACGTGTTGAAACCACGAGATTTAGATGGTGAAGAACAATTGCTCTATACTAGGAAACATAATCTCACGTCTATACGCATGTGTAACTCGGTTGGTTTTCAACACATCCTCAGCCTAATGTTTACGCCATTTGATATTGTTGCCATTTATATAGCAATAAGCAATACGCACTGAACGCAGTAATCATTTAAAATTAAATACATATGTACGTATATCACTCTTTAAGTGCACGCCAAAATACAATAATTTTAGTGCTGAAGACATTCAGTTATTATAAGGCTGAATCAGATAGCATGTAAATAAATAACTTAAATCAATTAGTAATATTTTTTTTAAATTTTGTTTTGCATTTTTATCTTATAAATTAAGTTATGTTTATAATATTGATATTTTTGCCGAAGGATGGAAGTAGCAGTGAAGCTGAATTACTAATAAAGATGAGTCGATTAAATGTACAATACTGGACAGATTTGTGTAAATAAAGTAATATCGTTTTACTTCCATGTTTATTACTTTCCTTATTCATTCCCTTTCGTTCGATAATCCATCATCATTTAATGGGCATGTGTTGGCGTACAAATGTCGGTTATGAAATGAATGATACTATATGCTGTAATGTAATAAGGGAAATGTATCCCTATGAAAAATAGACTTTCATTTTCAATATTAAGTACGACCTTCACGACTTAGAAGGAAGGTAAACAGGGCGAACTATGCCAGAAATAAACCTTAGTGATTGAAATCAACAACTTGTAATTTGTATCCTGATTTCGAATAAGATGTATAGTTTGGTGAAAGATGTAACCATGCCTGCGCTGAGGTTCCAGACCCAGTGATCACCCACCCACCTGCTTTCACTTCACCTCCGCGTTCTCACGAAGAAGAAGAAGCTTTCTTTCTAAAATGGCTCCAATCTTACAGTGCATTACTTTCCTAACGAATACGAAGCATTCACTGAAAGTAAAATTACATTTTATAATATTTTCCTATGCGTTCGGCTTGTCAATCAAGCGAGCGAGACACTTTAATATTGCAATCCTCTCTCTCTCTCTCTCTCTCTCTCTCTCTCTCTCTCTCTCTCTCTCTCTCTCTCTCCCTCCCTCTCCCTCCCTCTTTCTTGCCTCAATCATCTGCCTCTCTCTCTCGCTCATTCGAAACCAAAAGTTTTCCTTCAATTTAAACTCGGCCCTAAGCGAAGCTGTGCTGCAGCCACCCTCTTGAAATTCTCTTGCTCCTCTAATCCCCTGTCTACGCTCCTGTCCTGCAGAGGAGGCGAACGCACTCCGTCACGATACACACCGCGACCACTCACACTCTCTTACTATTATGTATTACTATTGATCTTATTTATTTACTATTATTTAACATAATGATGCAATAATTTAAATTTTCCTTTCGTTTAAGAAGCTTGGGTAGCTAAAGCTACCCACGTAGGCCTACTTTGCTGCGAATAACATACGCAACAATGTCCACATATTTCGGATCTGTTTTCACCCTCCGATAAGAAACTATAAACCTAGTTAAAGTTATCGTGCATTGGTTTTATTTTTAATTCACAGATTTTGTCCCGCGTACCTATATCCTCAAAGTCCATAAAAAAGGTTTTTTTTGGTCGATGTTTACAAAGGCATCACCTTTCTGAGTATGCATACAAACATTCATGTTGAGCGATGGAAAAATGTAAACTTACAGTAGAAATGAGAGTGTGAGCGTACATTCAAGGCTAGAATCGTGTCGTTTTCATGCTAATTTTAAGGTGATTTCGAGCTTCCCCCGATCGTACACAATGAGTATGTTGTTGATATTTTCTCTTCTCCACAGTCAAATGCTGTTTATGCATTCAATACCGTAAAATAAACTAACATGGGGGCTCTTATTTATTTTTTCACAATTTGATGTTTTCTATCGAAATGGTCTATATTATAATGTTATCCCAACACTCGACTTATTAGGCACACAATTATGATGTAGGGCACAAGTACCGTTCCCTCCAAGACTTACGCACTACGCTCTCAAATATTAAATCCACATGTTTGTAAACCTATATTGATCGATATCACACAAATTGGAACAAGGTTTAACTTTAAATTTAAAGGGCATATGTAGTTATTGTGTTATCTCATTGACGTTGGTTGGATACAGTTGAAATGTTCATGTGTTGTATTACTACATTGATGGCACTTGTAATATTAATACTGGTTCGTGACATTTATCAAATATCACAAATATCACCAATAAATATTGATAAAGAGCAGTGTTGTGTCCAATAAACACTTATTTAAAGGATTATAATTAAAACCATCTCTAGTGAATTTAAACAATTACAAGCAAATTAATATACTTCAAAGAGCATTCATTTGAAAATAAACGAGCGAATGTTTTTAAAATTCCGTTCAAAGGATTTGTTGTAATTTAGCATTACATTCATAGTTTATTTTTGCTTTCTTACTGCTTTTTTTAAATTTCAGTAGGCCTAAACCATGGTTTATCAATTTTGGTTCTATTTTGTTTGAGATTTGTTTTGTCCGGTTTCTAATAGATAAATGAAGTGAAACGTGGGTTTTATGAACTAATTAAAAAAGTAGTGTTCTTATTGTATTGTTATGTTGTTAGCAAGCAAGCCGGCGCGGAGTGAGGCTCGGCAACTCGGCAAGCCGGAGGGCCGAGAAATGGATGAGTTCTCAGACAGAGTGGACAGGTGAATATTACCAGAGTCGCGTGTAACGGGGCGGCTCCAACGGTCAACAGTCAACGTGAAAAATGAGTTTAACTACTTTTCGAATTAGTTTTTCGAACAAGAAAAAATTGTACCGTTTTGGTTTCTGAAGACGACTCTGCCGCCCGACAGGAAATTGGATAACAAAATGAAAAAAAAAACTTGATTAAGAGAGTTTTGAAGAATCTCATATACCTGGACACCAACGGCGTCAGAAAAGCGAAATAATGCAAAATTAAAATTCATACACCATATTGTATTCATTTTAATTCTAAAGTGTTTTCCTCAAAAGCGCAAGGTTTGCTTTAACCAATGTGCTACCGGGTTGGTTTTCAGTACCTTATACCTACAAGACCTCATGGCCATTGACATTAGGTACTCCTCGTGGAAAATTTATTGAACTACTTTTTATTTTATTCGATTTATATTTCCTGCGAATCAGATTTTAGTTTCGAGTGAAGTGTTGATCAACTAAAATATTTTATTTGAGTTGTCGTCTGTCATTTGTATTGTAAAATTACGTGTGTAACCATAGTTTTTTTTATGTCAATTCTTGTTTAAACTTATGCCAAGCACATAATTATTAATTTTAATTACCTACTTTAATATCAATTTTATTATATTTAATATTTAGGGATATCATCACACACAATTCTGTGTTTAAGGGCTCTGCTCGTTGTGATATTCCTAATGATTGTATCAATGATCATTGAATTATAACAAATAAATAAATAAATAAATTTGTTTGGTAACTTTCTAGTTAAAAAACAAGTTTATTTATCAATTTCTCTTTTCTTTTTTATACTTTTTAACGTACATTGTGCCCGCCAGTTGTAAAACACAGATTCCCGCGGTCAGAAGGGATGGACGAAGGACGAGGCGTCTACACTTATATTTTAAAGACTGATTGTAGAATTATAAGTACGTGTGTAACCTGTTAACATATAGCTACAATAGAACAAATTTTTTCCGAGCTACAAACAGCCAAGTCACAATTATTCATTTTTACTTAATGGTTACTACACAAAGATTTACTTTTCGTAAATGGAGTTCACTTTGTTAAATAACGGATTGTTTTGTTGTAAATACATCAACAATCTTGTTTCAAATGACATAAGTATGTCAGGGTATTTGATTCTTTCTAAGAAACAGACTGCATAACATAAACATTTTCCTAGCGTTTTACATGATATCCGTTCTGTAAGAATCTCCGACAGTTCTTTGTTTCTTGTTGTCTCCATCCCCCCCCCCCCCACCCTTTCATCAATCAAACTGAAATATCTTTAAATAGGGCAATTTGTTCAGCTTTTAGTTCTCATAATACCCAATTTGTTCTATGTAATGTCCATTTCCATTAGCTGTTGTTGTGCACGATGTTTGTTTATACATGTGGAACATCCACCCGACCTGTGTGTCACTGCATGCGGGATCCGCCTAGAATCGCTCGATTAGCTTGTTGATGATGATGATGTGCTTCTGCAAAGATTACCGCAGAAACGGGTGATGACGGGATATGTTGCATATAATAATATGATTACGAATCGGAAAGGGAAGATTGCACATGAGAGCACCTTAAATGATCCGGGAAGACGGTGTAAACCTTACACGCAGGCTTTATTCTGCATTCACTTATCGTGGAAGTAACGAGTTGTTTGGTTTTTGTCTGTTTTCTTAGCTCTCTATACCCAACAAACAAACGGATACTCTCATCTGATTTAATCGTCATGGGACCTATGCGATCACAGAATTTAGATCGCGGTTTTCGGTAAAATCAAATAAATATTTCACCCGAAAATCTCACGGTTACGTTTCTTTTCTAAAAGTAGAAATTCAGTGATAGCCAACTACGCTGATCAGTCGCCGTCAACGCGACTATAGGAACGTTCACAAAGTGGCTAAGTAATAAATATTATATATCACACCTTCAACGATTCAAATATATATATAATTTGCTTTATTTTTAACACTGTACTGAACAGTAATAAAATATTGCAATGCGTGATAAAATACTAATACTTTTAAAGTGGCACATTTGAACAAATAGCTTTTGCCTACAGTATTATGATATCCGATGAACAAAACTAGTCTTGTGCTTTGTGTATCCTCGTCTGTTGTGCTCTTGTGAGGGCATCTTCTAATTGCTTGTCAGGTTAATTGAACATGTTAGGTTGAATTTAGTCAGTCCGATCACCCGCTGGTCACTAATAGCGCACACACTCCCGCCTGGCCTGCGTGCGTGCGTGCGTGCGTGCGTGCGTGCGTGCGTGCGTGCGTGCGTGCATGGTCTAACACACGCACACTGCCACACTTACTACATAAAATACTTTCAGGGTATATTTGTTACTTCTTATGTGTTTCGGCTATGTGCCCCTTGTCATGTCCAGTAAACAACACCATCGAACTATGAAAAACAAACCCAAGCTTCACAACTGTAAGGACTATAAGGACACAAACTAAATTATAAATATAATAAAAACAACGTACCAAGTACCAGGCTAACTGTTGAGTGCATATGATAATAATGGAGTTTGTTACGGATGTGTCTAGAATTTCTCTGAGGGTTGTCTGAGAGTGCCCTCTGCTTCCTAAAGTGAAAGACCCCCTTGCAACCCAAGGTGATCTTCCACCTGTCAACCGTATACTCTTGATTCTAAAACAAAACCTTCATTGAATAGTGTTGGAGTTTCATCTGCAGTAGGGGGTGAAACGTCAGTAATAAAACATATTTTTATCATTGACCATACCAGTTGTTGCCAAGAAGTGTAAATCGGTTTATTAGACGAGTGAGCGCAGCGAACGTAGTCTTTCCTAACGCTATACTCGATCGGGCCTTGGCCGTGAGCTTTGTCTGTATGTCTGTCCGATCCCATACGGCCGAACGGCCAAATAGATTAAACTGAAATTTTAAACAGACATCCATGACCAGGTAACTGAGAACTGCTAACAAAAGAGCACAATCCATTTTGATTTAAACCTACAAGAAATAATAAACTGAAAAATAGACTGCCAATGTATAGAAATTTATTTAACTACAATGAGAAAAAAATATTTTTTGTTTGTTATTTACCTGGCTGTGAAATGCCGTGCTCATGCAAGGTCTATCGAATGTTGAACGTCTAGGTACCCCCAAATTCCACTCATAGATTGAGTAAACCTTGTAATATTTTCACGTATTTCGTACTGGCTATGATTTCCATAGTATTGTCACAGATGATGGACTACACTGCGTTTTATGCATTTCAAAACATGTTTAATAATTTTTAAAATACAATCCAGAAATTACAAAATCTTTTTCGACAAGGGTATTGAACCCACGTCTCCCACATTTCGGCTATAAGGACGCCTTGGCCAACCAGAGTAGGGAAACGCCAAAGTCGTTGTTAGACGAGTGAGCGAGTCATGTGTTGAGTACCCGGCAACATTTGCATATTTAGGTAAGTTTGATAATTATATTCGTATAAATAATAGGGTTTTAAAGTTTAGTTGGTGTAAGGGCGCGTCAACTGTAAGGCCATAATGCGCCACTCTAGCCTATGATAGACTAGGGAGGCCGAAGGTAGGGGAAAAAAGTAATGTTACCGGGTACTCAACACATGGCTTACTCACTCGTCTAACAACGACTTTGGCGTTTCCCTAGTAACAACAACGAAAGTAAATAAAATTACTGTTTTCTTTATAATATTATATTATTTTAGGAATACAAATGCCACAATCGTGGATCTATATGTAGTAACGAGCCTTCATGCAGTTCGTCCTAAAAACAAGTATGTCCGAAGTAGAATTTTAAATAGTAAAGTCTCAAGTCTCAACTCTATTACTATTACTTCTAATTTAAAGTACAGAACAGGTCAAGCATGCGAAACTAATTATCTTCTGGGATAAACGCCAAGGCTAAGTATATCCGACTTGCCAATCAACCCTTTGAGTTAACTACATTGTTTGTAAGTATCGACATTTCTCAACAGAGTAAATTGTTTAATAAGACGATTATGCGGTGTATATATTTTGGCGTCCGACCAAAGATCAGGATCTTTAACAGTATTGATTCTACTTTATATATCAAGTGTCAATCAAGAGTTTATATTACCTCTGCCTATCATGGGATAGCTATACCATCCAAGGATGAACGTTAATCCATGGGTTATACTTGCTCGCTGTTAAACTAATTACAGTCCTGGTCTATGCTTGTTATAGTTGACGTTTGCCTGCAATACAAGGTTATGCGCTTATAATAAACACAAGTAAATGCAACATATATCCGGGAGGCACATGAGTGAAAGTTTATAGGTAGGCCAACAATATTTCATATAAGATGAAAGTAGCTAAAAGAAGTTTGATATAGACTCTTACCCCAGTTTTGTGCAATAAATCATTTTTAGTTTATGTTATGTGTATGCTTGCTGCGGGTGTAAAATTTCAATATAAACATACTATTGGTTAAGATTGCATATTTTCCCTTGAAAATTACCCCAACATGTTATTTCCCAATAACCTAGCAAGTTTCAGCGGCAACACTGGGTGTGCCCTCCTTCCTCTGCTTCACATGCGTACCACGTCGTCTTGGTGCATAGTTTCAGCGGCAACACTGGGTGTGCCCTCCTTCCTCTGCTTCACATGCGTACCACGTCGTCTTGGTGCATAGTTTCAGCGGCAACACTGGGTGTGCCCTCCTTCCTCTGCTTCACATGCGTACCACGTCGTCTTGGTGCATAGTTTCAGCGGCAACACTGGGTGTGCCTCCTTCCTCTGCTTCACATGCGTACCACGTCGTCTTGGTGCATAGTTTCAGCGGCAACACTGGGTGTGCCCTCCTTCCTCTGCTTCACATGCGTACCACGTCGTCTTGGTGCATAGTTTCAGCGGCAACACTGGGTGTGCCCTCCTTCCTCTGCTTCACATGCGTACCACGTCGTCTTGGTGCATAGTTTCAGCGGCAACACTGGGTGTGCCCTCCTTCCTCTGCTTCACATGCGTACCACGTCGTCTTGGTGCGTGGTCACCAAGCTCTAAAGCTCTTCACATACGCAGTCACTTCATAGATACCACTTTATTGCCATTATATCATATATTACATTATCACAACATTTTTTGCAGAATGAAAGTAAAAATACGAGTATAATTGTTGTAGCTTTGGTATCTACAATATAACTAACTTATAGTTCTAAATGTTTATCCGTAGCACCGTAATCTATTAATATAATATGTAATATTGTTTTCTGTTACGAATTTTTATTAGCATAGACCATTTCTGATGGTCTTTTAATTTAATTAGTCAGTGCGACAAACTCAACTGAGAACAATAACTGACCTTTGGCTAACTTCAAATTTTACACATCTTTCAAAAGCTCTTTATTTAACGGCCTAAGCAAGCAGGCCAAAGGTAGAAGTGTGTTTCTCTGTCGCTACGGTAGGTAGGTAGTGTCTCGTAGTCGTCGGGATGGCTGTGGCTGTGGTGCTATACACCAAACAAATTGTGAAACGAAAGCAATTAATAATATTTTTAGCTGCGGTTGATTTCTTGGTCGGGTAGACGCCCCCAGCCATCTTACAAAAACTAGCCAAACTGCTTGATTTGCGTGAGTGAGTGGATGAGTGAGTGTGGCGGACCAGAGTGAGAAGGCCACAATTTGCAATGTAATGTGTTGGGATTGAAGTGTTATTACACCATTACCAACGCAGGTACATGTCCATGAAAAAAAAAAAAAGTTTGCAATGTAATGTTTGGGATTGTAGTGTTATTACACCATCACTAACGCAGGTACATGTTCGTACAGTTGCAATGTAATGTGATGTGATTGTAGTGTTATTACACATTTTACTTAGCGGTACATTCAGTACAGTTTCATGTATGTGTTGGGATTTAGTTTATTACCATCACAAACCAGGTACATGTCAGTGACAGTTGGCAATGTAAATGTTTGGATTTAAAGTGTTATTTAACGCCATAACCAACAGCAGGTACATGTTTCTCATGTACGCTTGCAAGTAGTTATGTATGGGATTGATAGTGTTGATTACACATCACCAACGCAGTACAATGTCATAACGAAGTCAATGTAATGTATTAGTGGATTGAGTGTTCTTACAACCCATTACCAACCAGTACTGTCAAACTAGTCATAACTGTGTTGGGATGTTAGTGTTATTACACTATTGCCACGCAGAGTGAGCCGCCAGCTACGTTGCAATGTAATGTGTTGGGATTGTAGTGTTATTACACCATTACCAACGCAGGTACATGTCAGTACAGTTGCAATGTAATGTGTTGGGATTGTAGTGTTATTACACCATTACCAACGCAGGTACATGTCAGTATAGTTGCAATGTTATGTTGTTGGGATTGATAGTGTTATTACACCATTACCAACGCAGGTACATGTCAGTACAGTTGCAATGTAATGTGTTGGGATTGAAGTGTTATTACACCATAACCAACGCAGGTACATGTCAGAACAGTTGCAATGTGATTTGTGATGTATCCATGCGTCTGAAAACTATCAAGATATTCGTTGCCTTTAGTCAATAGATTTGACCGTGACAATTTGTATTTTATTATTTTTAGTTTAAAATACCTGGCATGTATTACCCAAAGTCGTCATAACAAAAAAAATATTATCTTACTACAAACGCAGAAATATGGAAAAATAACAGAATATTGAAAACTGTAATATTGCAGGCAGAAGTTATTACTTATAACATTCGAGGAGCCATGAGATTTGCTTAGCTTAGGTAAGTTATCTTATGTTAAGATATAGGGATATTTTTGAATCCCAGACTAGTTATTTAACTAAATTGATTTTCACTATACAAATATAAATGTCTTTTATTTGTGAACGTCCCTGTAAATTTAAAGTAAGACTGCACTGTAGTTTGACCATGTTTGGTACTTCATTTAGTCGCTAATTTGTAGTTTTTGGCATGTTCATGTTAATATTTTCGTTTCAAGTTAGTACTTTTATTTTTTGTTAGTATTGTTCATATAAGTAGGCCTACTATCCATCAAAATTATAGTACTGAATCAGGTTTCATTCATCAATTCGTTAGATTACATTATTTTACACATATATATAAGCCTATAGTCTTTTGAAACGTAGAAGAGTTTAGTGAATATTTGTAAAACATATTTTATTGGGTGATTATTTCCGTGTAGTGTAGAATAACATTAACAATTACTCACGAAAGCCTACAACAAAACATTATATGTAGATATAAAACTTTTAATTTAAAAACAAAACAAAACTCTGTTGTACAGAAACAATTGTCACAATGACACAGATTAAAAATAACATTCATAGATCAACAAAATGGTTAAAATAGGTTTAATTACAAATTAGCTACACGAAATTTCAGTAAGAAAGTACATGTTTAGACCATAAATGTGAATTTGAACATCTATGTCACATAACCTCTCATTTTCTTTAAATACGCAATACCTAATGAGTGAACCCAAAGATGCATGTTTTCACAATATTTTTAGAAAGCAAAGCTCTGCCCGTATGTAGTGTGTCACGTCTCACGATAAGAGCCCCGTACTTTGTTGGCATTGCCCTTCAACCAGAGTGATACAGTCCCTGGGGGGGGGGGGGGCTGTACCCGGCACCTCCACCAAGGCAAGCTTCGCTCCCTACCCATGCTTGTTGAACATTTACAACCCAGAGTACGTAACTCTACAAGGATTTATAGGGCTAGGGCCTATACCGCCAAAGTAAATCAAAATATTCTTATATTATTGGTCGTTTCACACTCACACACACACACACACACATATATATATTGTTTAACTTTGGTTTTATAGTAGGCGACTATGACGTTGATATGTTAGTACTTTAGTCAGAAATTTAAAAAGTTTACTATACATATATATATATATATATAGATATATATTCTGTTGTAGGCTTTCGTGATTCATGGTTTATGTTATGTTACACTTTACGGAAATAATCACGCTGTATTGAATGTTAAAAACGAATATTTAACTAAAACTTCAACGTTTCAGAAGACTAGGCTTCCATTTTCAAGAAGAGTTTTTATAAAACAATAAAAACAAAACATCAGCAACACAATAAAAATATAAACAAACTTAACCGCCTTACAAAGGCAAACCAAATAGCAAGTACAAAAGCAAATCAGGTGCAGTGAAAACTTTTTAACCACATCACTGTGCTAAGCTCTTTGCTTGACTTCTAGTCACCCTGCTCACAGGCTGATTCTGTTCTTTTTTTAAGCTTAGTACGGTGATGTGGTTAAAAAGTTTTCACTGCACCTGATTTGCTTTTGTACTTGCTATTTGGTTTGCCTTTGTAAGGCGGTTAAGTTTGTTTATATTTTTATTGTGTTGCTGATGTTTTGTTTTTATTGTTTTATACCAACTCTTCTTGAAAATGGAAGCCTAGTCTTCTGAAACGTTGAAGTTTTAATTAAATATTCGTTTTTAACATTCAATACAGCGTGATTATTTCCGTAAAGTGTAACATAACATATATATATATATGGATTGTTGTAGGTTTTCGCGGCCCGTCATAGGATAAAAACAAGGATCTTGGGAAAACCGCGTCGAAAATAAGATGAACCAGGGCAGAACCTGGGCGTCCACCGACGTTTCGTCTGTACTACGTCAGACATTTTCAAGGTTGACTGTGACTCTACGGAGGTTGGAGTCACAGTGGTTGGCAAGCACGCAGCGCCCGCATTCTAATTCAATTTCAAACAGGCAATTTTCATTTTTCATTCATTTTCTTTGTTCAAAACCGAGTCTCAGTTCAATGAACCTACAGCTAGAGTCAAATACATTAAAAGTAATTAAAAACCATTAAATTAATAAAGCGATGAATTCAACCAAATGTAGCTTCTACTTTTCATTAGATCGTGAGAAATCCTGTTAATATCCTATTCTCTTGAGTTGTCAAAGAGGCAACATTAATAAAAGATAACAAGGGCCATTGACGGTTTACCACGAAGTGAGTTAAATACTAATTTGCACACGTGGTCTATTTCGAAATCCCAAGACTGTCCAAAGCTCATCTAAGTTTAATAGTGTAGAAGCAATGGATGGCCGCTGACCAGGGATATCGGATCGGCTACCTACTTTAACTTCCAATTCGAATTGATAATTACGTTCTATGGCAAGAAATGACCGTACAGAATCACACGACGCAGAAACAATGAGGCTTGAACGATTTAGAGATAGTAATAATAATAGCGTCCTTCCTTCCTTCATAAGTAAGTAAGTACAGTTAAAATTTCATCACGACAAACATTTCATAAAGTTGGATAATATTAAGACAAATTGTGTGTTTGAAGTTGCGATGTGGATACCAAACAATAGTCTAGACTCTCACAAGAAGGAGAATGATATTTGAAGTAAGGAAAGATGCTTGTATTATTTACAACCAAAACGCACACACAATGATAATTTCACAATAAATTCAGTGTTCAGCTACTATGTGAATGATTTATAGTTAATGATTTCTGACCGAGTTTTCTTCTATCATTTTGACTTTATTGACGCACGTCGTATACCTACATATCGCTATTAACTAGGAAACGCTCAGTTGGACGCGTTGATAAGCGAGCACGTGCTATAGCTAGACTTACATTGCAATTTTTTAAAATTTTAAAATTTGCGACGTTCACTGTCCACGGGGCCATGTTTCCAATATTATTTGTTATTGGCAAGGTAGGCCTATTTGGGTAAACTTTTACTTTGCGGATAAAATCCACCGCCATCTAGAGGACCTTGACATCATATCTTTGGGAAAACTATTTGAACTATTTGGTAACAAATAGTACACGGCTTCCTCGATAGTATTTTGATTCACTTCTAGGTGGCAGTGCATAGTGCGAACCTCCTTATAGATGGTCTAAGCGAACCTCGTGCGTCTTTTCGTTGCCATGGTAACGTTACTTTTGTTATTATGTAATTTCCATCTACACTACTTATCGGATCCAAATAAAATTAACATATTCGTGACCGGACGGACATTATAAATGATTTGGCCACCTCAGATTTTGTCGCCGTTAAGTTTGAAAACAAACTTTCGATTAACTTTAATGTAACTTTTTAACTTTTTAAACGATTTTGCCACAAAACTAATGGCATTCAATCAGGAACGAAGCTTGCGGATGGTGAAAATTTCAACTCGATCCGAGCCTCCGTTCGAACGTTATGGCGAGACATACAAACAAAAAAAACAAAAAAAACAAAAAAAAACAAAACCAGTGACTATTTTTTCCGGCAGTCTAATGGAAACGCTCGCTTCGCTCGCTTAATGATACCTAAATGGTTATTTTAAAATCTTTATGCCAATATGATTTTAGGACTTCTTATGTATTATTACGTTCTTTGTCACTAGGAAGCTTCGCAAAGGCTTTTTCAGGCGCGTTGTTGGATGAGCGTAATTTTTTAAAAAACGAAAAAAAGCATAAAATTGCGATTTTCATGAGAATAATGTTTTGGATTACGCTCAAATTTCACACGAATCTATTAATTTATAAAATTAAGGTTCTGTGAAAATATCATTACAATCGGACAAAGCATGTAGGTGTTATAACTCGAAGAAATGTTTTAAAATCGTAACAAATCGTAAAATTGCGATTTAAATGAGAAATAATTTTTCGATTGCGCTCAAAAACGTGGCAGTTCAAAGTTCAGAGATTTCAAAGGCCTCCAGAAAATTTCATTGCAATTGGAGTATCGGTTTAGCCGGAATCGTGTTAACAGGCACACAATAATACAAAAAAAGAAAAAAAAAGAAAAACATTCTGGAGTATTTTCTTCAGTGTAGTAGAATGGAATTTTCGCTTCGCTCGCTACGCTTATCCAATAATAATATATTCTGTATTAAATCATCGTTCATATCGTTCATATTGCTTTGGTTGTTTGAGTTATTATGAATGCTTATATTTTTGGTGTGATATTTATTTGTAGTAAAAATTACAAACAGTTTGATAACTAGGAAGCTTCGCAAACGCTTTTTCAGGCGCGTTGTTGGATGAGCGTAATTGGTGCTTTGAGCTGCCATGTGTTAGCAGATTTTCTGTTGTTCTTTAACAAAATCATTACTTGGTTGAAGGAAATTTAAAAAAAAAACGAAAAAAATCGTAATTTAAAACAATGACAAAAATCGTAAAAGTGCGATTTTTATATCAAATTTAAAAAAAAACTGTTCTCAAATTTCCCACGAATATATTAATTCATAAAACTAAGGTTCTGTGAAAAATCATTACAATCGTATAAAGCATGTAGGTGTTATAAGTCGAAGAATATTTTTGAAAAGGAATATAATCGTAATATTGCGAAAATAATTTTGCGATTGCGCTCAAATTTCACACGAATATATTTATACATTCGGTTAAGGTTCTGTGAAAAAATCATTGCCATCAGATAAAGCATGTAGGTGTTATAAGCCAAAAAAAGTTTTTAAAAATCGAAAAAAAATCGTAAAATTGCGATTTTCATAAGAAATTATTTTTCGATTGCGCTCAAAAACGTGGCAGTTCTAAGTTCACAGATTTTAAAGGTCTCCAGAAAATTTCATCGCAATTGGAGTATCGGTTTAGCCGGAATCGTGTTAACAAACACAAAAATACGAAAAGAAAAGAAAAGAAAAACATTCCGGATTTTTTTCTCCAGTGTAGTGAAATGAAATCTTCGCTTCGCTCGCTACGCTCATCCAAATAGTTTTCGTGTAATACGTTTTCCCCCATTTTGCGAGAATACAAAACTGATTATCAAACGTATCCCGAGGAATATTATTATTATTGTCAGGTAATTTTAAAACATTCCATTTGAATACCTACTTGGCTCGCAATTTGAATAACATCGCCACGTTTACTTAAAAGTTAAAACACATATTTCTTGTAGCAAGGTGTATTTATATTATGGGGTGTGTCTAAACGATCATTTTTAGTGCTTGCTCATTCTGTTCGTTTTGCTGACAGCGGACAACGAACATGATGTACATGATAATGTCATGATGGCAGGTAGTGTTTCCATCTTGACATAGCCTTGACGATATAAACATTTAGTATTACCATAGTTTTAATTTTAATCGGAGTGATGTCTTAAAATGAACTCTTCAAGTTCATTCGTGTAACGATATTCCAAAAATTTATTTTGCTGTTTATTGGATGAGCGTTGCGAGCGTAGCGAGCGAAGCGAAGATCCCATTTCACTACACCGGAGAAAAAAATCCGGAATGTTTTTTTTTGTATTTTTGTGTGTCTGTTAACACGATTCCGGCTAAACCGATACTCCAATTGCGATAAAATTTTGTGGAGGCCTTCGAAATCTCTGAACTTAGAACTGCCATGTTTTTGAGCGCAATCAAAAAAATATTTCTCGTGAAAATCGCAATTTTACGATTTTTTTCGATAAAAAAATAAAAAAATCGACTTATAACACCTACATGCTTTATTCGATTGTAATGTTTTTTTCACAGAACCTTAATTGTATGAATTATTATATCCGTGTGAAATTTGAACGCAATCAAAAAATTATTTCTCTTGATAATCGCAATTTTACGATTTTTTACGATTTTTTTTAAAATTCTTCGACTTATAACACCTACATGCTTAATTCGATTGTAATGATTTTTTCACAGAACCTTAATTTTATTAATTAATTTATTCGTGTGAATTTGAGCGTAATCGAAAAATTATTTCTCATAAAAATCGCAATTTTACGCTTTTTTTCATTTTTAAAAAATTACGCTCATCCAACAACGCGCCTGAAAAAACGTTTGCGAAGCTTCCTAGTCACAATAATACGACGCCTTAGTCCAATCCTGAGTCAACTAACGAAAAAACGAAAAAAAAAAAAACGAGTTTCAAGCTCTTTCCATTTCTATATAATTATCGTGACATTTTAAGTTGAACATTTCGTCCACGGAATCCCCTTCCACTCTTCATTCAAAGCCTGGTACATCTCTGTAGAAGCCGTGTGGACACACAACACAATAGTTCCTGTTCTCTACTGGGAAGTTTAAAATTAGTTCATCTCAAAACTACTTATTCAGACAAGTATGTATATATAAATTAATATTGGACAGTTATTGTAGCCTTCATTCTTGAAATAAGTTCGACTAACAATGTGTTGAGAATTTTTTTTTGTTTCCACTGGAAATTAGAAATGATAAAACTTTTCGTGTCCAGAGATGGTAAATAAGCATATCGTAGTTAAATAATGTTTATACTATAGTGATTTGTCTTAGATTACGTCCATACATTAGTAACTTCATACAATCCTTTATAGTTTGTCTTCATCGACGGTGAATGCCTCAATATTTTTATTGACCAAAGAAAAGTGTAAAGAATGAACAACCAAAAAATGTTGTATGTAGAAACTACAGAAATCCGCAATTACCAAAATATGTGAATTAAAAAAATGCCTATATAGGAGGGATTACAGTTGTAATTTACTATACGCGTTCGAAATTAATGTATTTAAAGGACATGCACTGGTATTTGTGTCTTCGCCTTGTGCGGCAGCCATACTCTTTCTTGTGAGACTAAGCTCCACCCAGCACCGAACTAAGACACTGCAGTTCCACCTTCTTGATTTGGATCGGATCCAATCATCTTAGATCTCCCGGCTAGACCTGCTTTCCACCTGGCGATCGAAATCATTATCTTAGATGTAGGATGGTTAAATTACTGTCTCGGCCCACGATTCCATCACGCGCGATACGTCGAACTTCTGATGGCAACCGCACGTGGAGTTTGGTGGACACGATTCGAGCAGCTCGCAATTAACGGAGACTAACCATGGGTCTGAACAACTCCAGACGTATGTTCAGACGGATATTTCAACAGGTTTTAGATGCTACGTTTGAAAACGCCCGTTTAATATTTATTAGTTGGTAAAATAACCTTGGTAGCACTGGTGGATGCAGAATGGGCATGTCGGATTGCGTAAAAAATGCTTTAAAACAAGAATAAGAATAAGAAATAATTAGGTAATAATAAATTGCTATTTTATGAATATAGTAGAAGAGTAAATAATTAAAGACATCCATACAAGTGTGCAATGTATACAACTGAATTTTATTCATGGTATTTATTATCACTAGAAAGTTGAAAAAAGATATTATATTTATTTCATCATGATAATTTAAAACTGTGTTACAAGTGTAATAAACATTGTTTTATAACACATGAGTGCACAGTGGCTATAACGCTAATAGCTTTATTATGTGTTTTCTGTGTTCTATGTTCCGCGTTTCAGGTTACTGGATTCATCTGTTTACAATACGATGATGAGCACAAACTTATCACGACAGATTACGATCTGAAATCTCCTTACACTGACCATGTAAGACTAACAGAATTATTACTACATGTGCCTAATGGCTTAATTCTCCAACGATTTCTTTACAGATTATGAACATAACACACGAAATATCGTTGTTGAAAAAATGGATTTCTTAAAATGTTAAAGTTCTACGTCGTGGTAAAACCAATTCTACTCAAGTTAAACATAGCTTCGTATTCGAAAAAAGTCAAACACGTCTCGTTATGTAATAAGTCAACTTCCATCTTGATCAACTGTTCTGACATACTATAAAACGAAAATAGATTAATATTGCACATCTGTTTTAAAACCAAGGTTATAACATAATGTTCCGAAAGAGAGTTATCACGGTGTCTTCACTCTTCCCTTGTGTGGCTCGAGGCGTGTTCGCGCCCCTTCGCACGGGGAGCTGAGGAGGCTAGATCGCCAATTTACACGTGGGTTATAGTGAACCGATGTATTTTATTAGAAAATCTAAGAGACGAAATTGTTTGCATTACTAAACCAAACAACAATTAACCTAACATTTCTCGAAAAACTATTGTAGCCTGCAAATAATATTTTAGTGAGCCCAAATACATAGCATTCGAAATTTAGAATTTATTCTCGAATATAAAACTTTCTAAATTCTTCCAGTTTTTAAATTTCGAGTTTGTTAATTTGCTCCGCTATTTTATACTTGATTTTATAAAGTCTTATTCTTGCTTATATATTTATTTCACATGTTAGTTTATGCGGGTCACAAAATGTCAAGCAAAATAAATGCTTATCATGTTAATCTAATCTTGATACCATCTCTCTTAAATTAGGACATCCCGAAACAATAGTAAATGAAGGGTAAGGCGGAATTCTAAAACAGCTTCTTTACTCCATTACTTGAGCCAAATTACACACACAACACACAACTTTTTATCTTTTGTCTCTGATTATTGTATCACCTACGTATGCAACATTGGTTAATGACTATCACTAGAACATAATGCCGTGGAATGAGACGGTATTCGTGGCTGCAGTGAAATGTCTGGATTTCCTGATAAGAACACATCTTTCTTGTTAAAAAAATTGTGCATTGAATTATGTAATGTTTTAATCTTTGGTGTTTCATAGTTAACACTAAGTCTTGTTATTTATGTAGTATTACTTTTTTTAGTGCCCCTAGAACCTAACAATAGCGGTAAAGTGGTAGGATAATATTCTGTCCCTTCACCTTGATAAGTTGTGATTTTACAGTATTCAGTCAATGTCTATTAGTAAAAGCCAAAAGAAAAATAATCAAGTTGATGGTCACCTTTATTAATTTTCTTTTGAATATACTTGATAGAAGATAATACAGTACGCTTGCATTCGCATTTCGCGTTCAGTGTAAACTTTGCAATTCAAGGCGACAACTTTTGGATTTCATGTGGCTATAATCGTCCCTAACGCGCGTACTAAAAGAGTGCATAAGTGTTTTACTTCCTGTTTTACCGTGTTCTGTGTAGTTCTAGCACAACAGATGGAACCAAGAGTCGACATAGAACAAAGTTACTTTTATTATTTACACTTTTTTATCATGAAGAACCAGTTTTAAGGAAAACCTTTAAAAGATACTTTTTAATTATTTTCAGAAGTAAAATACTTAAAAGTCTCAACTGTTTGCCTTATTTGCATTGGATTCTTTTTTATGTAAACTTAGCCGTTGGAAAACTGTGCAGAATGTTACAGATAAAGAAAAGTCTCGCTGTAAGACGATTAAGAGTTTTGCCAGATTAAACTTTTTCTTTCGCTTTGATTTTCTCTTTCTACTTTAGCGCATCGCGGTTTTAAATAAGAATCTGTTTCGTTGGAGACTTTCAAATTATCAAGAAATTACTTTTCCGGTCCAAGTTTGTGTGGTGTTTAATGGGGTGGGGAGGGGGAAGGTGGGGAAGAAAGGGGGAAGAAGACTCGCAATCATGGCATTTTGATGCACGCAACTTGCAAATTGTGTAATTCTGCGCAGAGCTCGATTGGTTCGGTAGGCTAACCATTTCCCTTTAACGTTGACCACATCTATAAGCCGATCAGGAGTAGAAAGAATTCTTATACAAGTTCAAGATTAACTCGTAGAGTCGTTTGATCCAGCATTAGAGTTCTTGATTCATTAACTTAAAACATATCTATAGGCCAGGTTTAAGGCTGCTGAGTAATTAAACCATTATTATAATATTATCACTGATTGAATGAGCATAGTGAGCAAAGATTTCAATTCTCTGAGAATGACTTCCGTAAACAAAAACAAAACCTTACAAAACAAAACTGAAAACAGTGTACAACATGAGGGGTCGATAGACCAAATACGCTCAGCCAGCAACGTATTAAGGTGTATCGGTGCAACTACTCAGAATTAAATATTTTTATTTCGGATCATACTAAACTAACTAAAAACTCATTAATGATCTTCAGACATCAAGTTAAGGAGGATTTGGTAATAATCTGTATTTTTATGCTACTCGAATACACATTTCAAGAGGGTTCGAAAGAAACCAGATGAATTATTATTTGCTAAGTCTTGTAGTAATGGGAAATGAGAGTTAATGAAGAGAGTACTTATTTCATTTTCATCAGAAACAATGCCATAAAATTGTTCTCACAAGTATAAAAAATGAAGAAATACAATTAACCCATGGAAAGAATGATTAGTCTCCAAGAGACAAAATCATGGTTTAAGATAGTATTCACTTAAACTGCTTACGTTAACTACTAGTAGATATTAATTATATTGTCTAAACCTCGTGCACATTTCTCTGATCAGTAATTGGTGTTGGAGACAACGATTATTAATGGAGCAAAAAGTTTCTATATCTACTGGTTTGAGCAACAAACATACGCACAACCAACAGAAGTCCTGTCTGTAAGACCAAAATCATTTCTTGAAACTGGTCGGCGGACAATAGTTAAATAAATGTTTATTGATCTGAATTTCGTTGACCATTCAGTCAATTTATGTTACTGGAATGAAAATGTGTTCAGTTCTTGTTGCTTTGTGGCTTTGGAATCCAACTTTGAAGCTCAGATAATACTGATTTTTTTCATTGAAACATTTCAATGAGTATCACTTGACCATGATTTAATGCCGGTTAATTTAACATAATACTTCGATTATGAAACATGATTTAGTTAAATTGAGTCATGCCTACAACAATTATTCATTTTTTTTAAACTAAAGGTCATTGAGTCGACTTCGCAACTGTCTTGCTTTACTTTTGCTGTTAATGTATTTAGTACCAAGTAACTATGAATCACTTTTGTAAATATGTTATACTAGCTGATTCGTCGCGCGTTGCTGCGACGTTGTTGTTGTTGTTGTTGTTGTTGTTGTTGTTGTTGTTGTGTTTTGTTGTGTGTTACGCCAGAACCCTTCGCGGAAGTGTACTCAACAAAACCCAAAACAAAACAAAATTGGATAACATAGAAACCTTCTCCATAAAAAAAAAATACGTATATGTGTCAACTTTCATGGTGATATGTCCAACGGTGTCGAAGTCAATTCATTGGTGAGTCCTCTTTGAAGGCACCGATCACCACGTGGAGGAGTTACAACAAAATGGATAGCATAGAAACCTTCCCCGTGACAAAATACATATATGTGCCAAGTTTCATGGAAATCGTATGAATGGTGTAGTAATGCAAAAAGGACAAACACACATACATTCGTTTTTATTTATATAAAATAAATAAATAAATAAATATATATATATATATATATATACATAGAAGAAGATATATAACTGAGTATGAAGTACACGAATTAAATATCCACATACTGCTGCCCATGTATCGTGTTACGTTTGGGTGTATATCATCCCGCTATATAAGTGTATTATTAATGTACATGTTATACCCTTGTCTTGTAACATATCTGCATTATATCGTTTTCATTGATGTGTCGTGACGGATAAATATCAAGTTGTATAATAGTTATGCGGAAAATAATGGTGGCGTTTCTTGTATGGAATTAAAGATGTGTTTTCAGTATTATCATTGCGAGTTGAAAACAGTGGAAAGTCGTCTTTGGAATCGATATTACATTACCTGCAATCTACATAATCGTATTGTTTGTGTCCCTATGGGTGGTACAGATAAGTTCTAGCATGGCAAACATGTGCAGCTAAATAAGGACCAAGTAAAATAAAATGATTATGTAAATGAAAACCAATTAAAGACTTGGTATTTCAGTTGTATAGACCAGTCAAGTTGTTCACGATGTTAATTAAGTTGGAAGTTATCTTTAGATCCGTGTGCCACAACCACAACCTTGAATACATTTATTTAATAAACCGAACCGAGTATACCCATGCACACGGATGAGTTTATTATCGTTGCTGCCATAACTTAACGCAGATTTGCATAAGATACGTCTTTACACCAGTAAGATATAAGACTAGTTTTATGTCTCCTCTGAGAGTCAACTTAACCTTTTTTCTAAGTGTCAACCGAAGAAGACTATATTTTGAGCCCCCTTCGAAAAAATAATTGCTTACAGGCTTTGTAATTAGGAGGGAAACTCGCTGGTTGATAGCGCGTGGATTTTTATTGGTGCCCTGACCTTTTCTAAACTAATAACATTATTAAATAATAGTCAAGATGAAAATATGTCAACTAATTTATAGTCTATGAATACGTCTTTTAAAGTTCTCTGATAATTAGGGAGTAAATGAACGACAGTATGATTGCTCCCATAAGAACGCATCCGCCTCAAGTTCCAACGAACATTCCGCCCTCCATGAACTTTGCATACAGAAAGCAAGTTTTGATTTTCTGGCCTTATGTTTTGATCAGGTTCTCATTTTAATACAATCTAACTTATTCACTCAGACTTTATATGCATTGTTTTGAACAACTTACATGACGATATGTGTTGTGAAGTCGGGGTTCTATTTCGAATTTCCTTTAAAAAAATGGAATGTATTTTGATTTTTGAGGTCTTCCATGTCTGTACGAAAACGTATTGAATATTGCATCAATAAGCAGCAAACGTATATTTTTCAATGGATTGTTTAAACAGAATGGCTCAAAGGTATAAAAGTATACAAGTACTCTAAAAACGCTTTGTTCTTGTCATTCCATCCATGCATCAGCATATCACATGGATTTTCAAGTGTACTTTTGCCAGTAAACTGTTAACATTGATTTTGTACTATTTATTATTTATTCGCCGTTTTATTTTTTGCAACACATGAACGGAAATAAATAAAAATTGTAGACACGGATGGTTAATATAATTTTTCATTATTAATCGAGTCCATCTTTTTTGTAAAAATATACTCACATATTTTACTTTAAAATTCCTACTCCGTTTTTTCATCTTGAGGCCTTTCAGTAATCGCCGTACATAAAATGTTGTATTCAAAGATACCCAAAGGGCTTTGGAACAAGGAGCTTTCACTGTGCATCCACCACTAAATGCACTTGAGAGCAAGGGTGGGGAATTAATGGTCGTGAAAACTTTCAACATTATATAACCATGAGCCATTATGTAGAACTTCCCTCTAAAAATAAATCTGTTTATGTATTAAATTTAAAAAAAAAAAACACGAGTCTTAAAAATGAAATAAAATGACATAAAAGATTTTATAAGGGAATAACAAATTTTGTACGAGCTCTAAGGCCACAAAAATTAGCATAGTCTTGCGGAGTCTTTTATGATTTTTTGTCCTTATTTGATTTACGAGCCGTACATTTACTTGCAACGGAATAACGCACATCATAAGAAGGAAAGCTTAGAAATATTGGCGCAATCAAATGGATGGTTACTATCAGACAGAACGTTTTCGTTTGCATGGTGGAATATAGGCATGGGTACACGGGATAGAAATCCTTTAAAAAACTGCTGGAACCAATTTCGTTGAACATCCTAATTGTAAATACACATCAGTTTAATATGAAATCAGCTCTGGTAATTATCAGAATTCGCATTAGCTGTATGTTAACGAAGTTAGTGGGAAACCAGATCAATCTATCGGCAAGGGTCAATGATTTGGCTGTGAGCATGTGATTCTGCCTCATTTATTGGCATCAGATTAAATCGTAAGCCATTCCGGTCTATGGTTTTACGCTGATTGTAAATGCCAATATACGAGGTAAAATGGCACTGCTTTAAAAGTGGATTAAATTTCCTGAATAGAGTCGCAATCTTGTAATTGATATGCATATTTTAAATTTTAATACGAACCCATTTCCCTCTTAAACACCCCCTACCACTTCCCGACACATATAAAAGCCCTCTTGTGACCCAACTCTTAATATTTGCTTATCAATGTTCTCAGTACATAAATCACTGACGATAAAAGGTCTGTGCTCTCGCGAGCGACGCCGACGGTGGCTCGCCGCGCGGCCGGACCTGTGACGACTTCCGCCCGACCGGCCGGACCACCAATGACCATCATTCAAAAAACATTCAACAAGGAAGGGTTAGAATTAACATTTCTCCTGATCAAGCGCAGCCCTGTGGACTTGAGGGCTGCAAAACCCGGGGCTCGTATTTCATTTGAATTAAAGTTATCTTGAAATATTCGGTTGAAGAGCTTTCAGGGTTACTGACTAAAGATGCGTGAAGAGAGCCACTCGATTAATTAGACTCGCTTATCAGCATGTGTATGCGACTGTGAGTGTGAGTGTGAGTGTGAGTGTGAGTGTGAGTGTGAGTGTGAGTGTGAGTGTGTGTGTGGGTGTGGGTGTGTGTGTGTGGGTGTGAGTGTGAGTGTGAGTGTGAGTGTGGGTGTGGGTGTGGTGTGGGTGTGGGTGTGGGTGTGGGTGTGGTGCGAGTGCGAGTGCGAGTGCGAGTGCGAGTGCGAGTGCGAGTGCGAGTGCGAGTGCGAGTGCGAGTGCGAGTGCGAGTGCGAGTGCGAGTGCGAGTGCGAGTGCGAGTGCGAGTGTGAGTGAACATCTTTTTGAGTGATTGGTGCAGTGCTTTCAACAATAGAAATAGAAAGAGAGGGATATCTGTTTAAAGTGTAGCTCATAGTAAAATAAAAATAAATTAAGTTATTTAATGGTGACGGGGACTTACCCGTCAAAAGCGAGCAATATTTTGGTGTTTTAAGATTAGTAGGTACACCTTATTTGCTAATTTGTCAACAATAACCAACAAGTTTCACTTGTTTTGCAACAACTCGTGTCTTGCAGAAAGCTTGCAATACTCAAGAACCTACCTTGACTTACTTGGGTAACAATTAGCATTGTATGTCATAGCTGAACTGTCGAATTTTGTCAAGATAGTTCTCTGTCCCTTCACCGGTGTTACTGGCCTGTGTACACTTGTTTTGAAAGTTGTGGTAAAATTATCTAAGTCTACATCTACATCTTCTTGTGTCCAACAGCTGATCCTTGCACTATTTTGTTGGTCTGCAGTAGAAGTGATCTCAAGGTGTTACAGGGGACAATTTACATCTGCTCGCAACTAAACAAGCGAGACAGATTCATGAAAATAGTATATACATGTTGCATTTAATATTATTTGAAGAACAGTGCTCAATCAAAAAAAATCTATGTAAATTATTAAAATCAAACAAAATATATTAGTAAAGAAGGACTGATTGTTGGTGGTGGGGTAAACATGATGTATATATATATATATATATATATGTATATATATATTATACATGTATATGTATTATACATGTATATGTATATATATATATATATATGTATATATATATTATACATGTATATATATATATGTTTTGAGGTAAAACTGCGTGTGATGATTTATAATAAAATAATATTTTATTACCGACGTTTCACTAGGGTTTCATAACACGCCTTTATGGGGAGGGAGTACCTTGATAAAGCTAGGTGAAACCCAAGTGAAACTTCGGTAATAAAATATTATTTTATTATAAATCATCACACGCAGTTTTACCTTTAAAATATATATATATATATATATCAAGCCAACTAGACAATGCAAATACAAACTTTGTAATGCCTTGCTCGGTCAGTATTATTATTTCATTAGTACATTTTCAGTTTTAATTTCCCCAGTTATTTCGTTTGAACTACGAAATCAAAATAGATATTAATTATTGTTTTAAATTACTCACATTTCATCAATCATTATGCATGTTTCCCTATTCAACACATTTAGCGCGTTCGTACAATGCCCGGAATTCAAACACTCTGAAGACGGTTTTAGCATAATATTAGGATAAATTATAATAATGCATTTTAAATTTCAAGATGAACATTACTTTTTTGTTTTAACTCTCATTAAAATGTTTGATACATTATAAGCGCATACGTTATCACTGTTTTAAATATAATTAACACAATACGATAACACATTCGTGAATATTTGCATATCATTGCATAATTGAGATGTTTTCGCCAAGACTGTTCTATTTCTGTGCATGCCGTGAAAATAAAACCACCTTGTATTTTTAAGTGTGTAATAATCGGGTCTCTGACGATAAGAAATGAAATAGTGCTGCATTCTGGGCTGAGGTCCCGGAGCGGAAAGTCAAATCTTTCCAGCTTTACTTTCCAAAGCATGACAAAGAAATTACTGTATGAGTGGGAGATGTTAATTACAGGGGGACATTAACCATTAAACCAATTTGTAGTATGAGAGACAACACCCTTTTCTGGAAGTTTGATGAATAAAAAGATATGGAAAATACGAAGAACCGTAATTTTATCATCAACATAAAACATCTCTGGAAACCACTCTGTAAAAGCATCGCTTTGCTCTCTTGAGGATTTATAATAGCTAGAAATGAAATCGGGTGCTCTGAAAAACCATGAAATAAATACATTTTTATACTTTTTATAATTATCACAGATAAGATGCTATACTTATCAGTCATGAAAATCAATAAAACATGCTTTTATAGTAGTAGGTTGTGTATTGATTATTGTAAGCTGAATGTAAAATGCATGCACTTTCCAACCTAACTTGCTTGGCATTCTGTCGATCAGGTTGATTGTTGCTGTACCTCTCAATTAATGCAATGCTCTATTATCTAGTTATAGCATATTGCATGTTTCAATCTCTAATTGGATAAAAAACTAATCCTCGCACAAGCAAGTGACATGTATCATATATTCACACCTCCTGATTGTGCAATGGCATGCCTGTGTTATGCAACCTAGGATGCACTACATACACACAGTCAACTGGTCGTATAGCAGTGCAACCAGAAGTCTATGTCGCGCATGTTAAATTGCCTAAATTCCGGTACCATTTACTCCCTGGCATTTAGTCTAAAAGACTAAATTTTGTGGGGATTTTTGAATTTTGAAAATCTGTGGTTACCAGATTTAAAAAATATATATATCAAAAAAATCCCAGAAAATTTACATTTTTCAAAACAATTTATGGGTTAAAATTGGATGATGATATTTTTTCAAAATTCCCCATACACAGTTTCTTCAAAACACAATAAAGAATTAGTCCTGAAAATTTCTAGGCTCTAGCTTCAAAACTGTCAAACTTATAGGTACCGTAGTTTAAGAAAGTATAGTTTTGAGTAAACGGGTGTTAAAATTAATATAAGGTGTAGTTCATGTGCAGTAATTACATTTCCGGTACCATTTTTTCGGAGGGTATACAACTTAGAGATTTGACTTTTTTTTATTCAGCACATTGGAGTTTTTGCTATCAATTGTATTATTTTTTAAACTTTTTTTTATATATATTAATTTTTGAGTCGTTAATATACGATGGTTGTCATAGCAACATAAATAAATTAAATTTTTGCAAAAAACAAAAAAAACAAAAACTATTTATTATTTTTTTAAAATTTAATTGTTGGTTAACAATATAACATATTTAACCCAAAAAATCAACTTTGACAATAAGTTTCATTCCTGCTTCCCTTAAAACCAATTTAGGATTGAAGTTATTCCATACAAACGTCAAAAAATGTGGTTGAAATAATTTTCCAGAACCATGGCAAACCATATTTAATTGGATGAGCGTAGCGAAGATTCCATTCCACTACACTGGAGAAAAAAATCCGGAATTTATTTTTCCCTTCTTTTTTCTGTTTCTATGTTTGTGTGTTTGTTAATACGATTCCGGCTAAACCGATACTCCAATTGAGATGACATTTTCTGGAGGCGTTCGAAATCTCTGAACTTAGAACTGCCACGTTTTTTAGCGCAATCAAAAAATTATTTCTAATAACAATCGCAATTTTACGCTTTTTCTCGTTAAAAAAATCTTCGACTTATAACACATACATGCTTTATCGTATTGTAATGATTTTTTCACAGAACCTTAATTTTATGAATTAATATATTCGTGTGAAATTTGAGCGCAATCGAAAAATTATTTCTCATGGAAATCGCAATTTTACGTTTTTTTGTTTGTTTTTTAAATTACGCTCATCCAACAACGCGTCTGAAAAAGCGTTTGCGAAACTTCCTAGTTAAAAACAGTAAACGCTAATTTTACGCCTCTACAAGATATAACCCTGAACCCTGTTAAAGGGTTAGGGGTTAATTTTTATGTTCATGACTGTACATTAGTAAACAGTTTTCCTAATTCGTATGGCTGAGGTAGTGAGCTCAGTTTCGAGGGTGCGGATGTTTTTGTCGACAAGGCAATGCAAACCACGGGGCCGAGTGTAATAGCCACTTGAATCTCATATTCCCTTCAAGTTGTCGCTTGCGAGCTGATAAATGAAGCCGATAATAAAACCAGTGGACACTTGAATTCACTCCTTGCAGATAGCAATGGCCATTACACGCTCGTAATGCTGTGTTCATCATACCTGCTAACTCAGTGGGAGCTTGTATGCCTCCTAGCTCTCTCGTGCGACGCGTAACGTGTGTTTAGGCACCAGAACAATGCTAGCACATAATAACAGTAATATAATATTTTCATTAAGTAAACTCAACATGAGATATGTTTTTCGAGCCTGTGCCTTCAGCAGTAAACATCAATTGGTCGCTTTGTACAGTATGTTGATGGATGAGCTACATGCCCTATCTCCTGCATTTCTACATTCGAAAAAATCATAATGCTGGAATTTTCACAACAAATATTCCTATGGTTTTACCTAAAAATGTAGCATGTCTAACATTAGAGATTTTTAATCTCACTTGAAAATTTTATCAATATCAGAGTATCCGTTTAGAAAACTGAAAACTGTAGCCGTTTGTCTTGTAGAGAGCTAATGACAATAAAAATGTACAGAAATATAGGAAAAAATAACTACGATTTTGTATAAGAAATATTTCTTGCATTTACGCAAGTTCATAGAATATTTAGCTACAACAATTGATAAGGTCTCTTGACAATTTGATTTAGATCGGAGCATCCGTTTGTCATGGAGAGACAAAAGTTGTACTAAGAAATAGTTAAGCGATTGGGCAAAAAAAAAACGCAAGAGGCTACTTGAATTTCGAAGGTCCCCTGAAAATTTCATCAAGATAGGAGAAGCCTTTTGTTCACTAGAGAGCAACATCAGGATAGTGAAATTCAAGTGTTCTCCACGCTCATCGAATGAAATTGTGTACGTTTGTCTAGTAGGAATTTGTATGTTATTTTAACTATTTAGTGTTTATATTTCCAGGGCTGGCGATACACACGAACATTTCGATAGCGATTTATCGTGCCAACTTAATTCTTAATTTAATAAATAAAATGAATAATTGTATCAAAACTAAAGAGTAGACTTGCGATTAAAAATGTGTGGCTTCAAAGGTTTATACGGTCTCATTGACCCGGCACCTCCACCAAAATTTAAAAAATCATTTTTGTTGATTTGATTAAATTTTGATATTTCAAGCTGGAGTTTAAATATCGATATCGCAAATATTCGTACATATCGATGTCTTATGAAAATATCGTTTTCCATGCCCAGCTGTACTTATTTCTCCTAAATATACGCTTTAAACTTTTTAACCTAATCTAAAATCCATCATTTAATTTAATGTCGCGTTATTCTGTGAGAATTGAAGTCTAAGTATGTCTTCATGAAATTCGTGCCAGTTTGCGTGAGTTTTTACACGCTTCTACTGCATGCAGTCTGTTTCTAATATCATCGTGTACCATATGAGTTTCTAACAAAAACAAATTTTCAAGTAGTGACATTGCAATACATTAATTTAAAATATACATACTGATATTAAAAAGAGAATACTTGTTGTACATAGAATTTAAATAGACAATATTAAATGCCATATTCTTTAAATAATAACATGATATGCCCAAAGTTTGGCTATACTGTGGATGTAGAAAGTTTCAATGTAACATAATGTAGAACTCTTCTCGGTGGTTTGTTTTCGAGGTGTAGTTCGTTCATACATTATTCAAGTGTGCTAAAACAAAAACTATCTCCAATTTTAGATTGAGTAAACATGCAAATCCTACACATATTTATCTATTGCCTTCAACCACAGCAATCATTAAGTTAATCATTATAATTGTTATTTGTTTTATATATTTATTTATCATTTTAATCATTTAACATTCTCCTCGTAAAATCCCATGGGTGTCTTTAAATGAACACCCTAATTTTATTAGAAGCTTGAACAAAAGAGTTTTGTTCCGCACATATAACTGGGTCCTGTCTTTCACATGTTATCATTGATTGCCCTCGTATGCAGGAGTTATTAGTCTTTGTTTTAATGCTCAGAACGTAATGTACTTATTCAACCCGAGTATATCACATGCTATATAATCACAAAGTATTGATGCAATTAGGCTTCCAGCTGACCTCCAAACCATTGCAAATATTCACGTGATAGCCTAATGTGATTTTTATTGTTAGTTTATTTTAAATTCGAGAAATAAATTAACATGAAATGAGTCTCAATGCTAACATTATGTGCTCAAGACCTTTACTGTTTGTGTTTATTTAATGTAATGCCTCCTTATTATTTCCCCATAAATATCCTTAATTACTTTTTCTTCGAAAACTCATATTTTAAAGAAAGTGTTTTTAAAACATCTCTTTAATTGCGTGGGCAGCATAATAATTACACATGCATGCAACCAGGGAGTCCATAAATATTTTCTGTTCGTTTCATAAGCCGCCGGTTGAAACATGCAAGAGGTTTGGAATTTCAAGAAAAGTTGTGCATAATATTACCATAATGCGTTTGTGTTCAGTACAGTTTTCTGTGTGCATACAATAACATGGCATAAATATTATAAAGCAACCATATTTGCCTTAACATTGGCACGACTAGGAAAAGTAGTACAATATTGTACAATAATAGAAATACTGTGCTTGTTCGCATATTGAACTTGTCATCTTGTCCACCAAGATATTTTGAACACCAGGTGTGCGCAAATAATCCCGAACTATTAGCTTACTTAAAGTTGAAATAGTTTTCACCTCAAAAATAAAATCGGTAAAGATATGCATAAATGTAAATAAAATGATACCAATCGATCCGCGCAAGATAATAACTAATTTTTTTGTTCTTAAATGAAGAAATAAACATTAACTATAATTAATATAAATATCTGTGGGCCACAGTCAACATGTTCTCGGAACGAGTGTTGGAGATCTGTCTTCTTGGTATTCCTACGGTTTACGTTTTGGCACAGTGTCACACAATGTACACAATATTTTGAAGATAATAAACGTTAATTAGAATTGTTTGCTAACTATTAGAAAAAGCCAGCTGTGCATTGAACCAAGTGTATCGAGGGCATGGGCTCGCAACCACAGAGGAATGGACACTTCGGTCATCTCACATGGGCTCGCAACCACAGAGGAATGGACACTTCGGTCATCTCACATGGGCTCGCAACCACAGAGGAATGGACACTTCGGTCATCTCACATGGGCTCGCAACCACAGAGGAATGGACACTTCGGTCATCTCACATGGGCTCGCAACCACAGAGGAATGGACACTTCGGTCATCTCACATGGGCTCGCAACCACAGAGGAATGGACACTTCGGTCATCTCACATGGGCTCGCAACCACAGAGGAATGGACACTTCGGTCATCTCACATGGGCTCGCAACCACAGAGGAATGGACACTTCGGTCATCTCACATGGGCTCGCAACCACAGAGGAATGGACACTTCGGTCATCTCACTGCGGTGGCGGATACGGCCTCGACAATCATAGGATGTAGAAAATTAAAAACAGCTTAACGTTTTTCTTGGCGGCGCAGTTCCCAAAATCGTGCTCTTTACGGTTACGGTTCTTGTCATTTTCTCAGTCAGTTAACAGAAGAGATATTTGTGTAAGGCTATGCATTTCCTTGTAGCCTATAAGGTTTCTTCACTTGTGAGATATTTAGTTCGTAGGTTCACATGTTTAACTCAAAACTGCCAGCTGAATATTAAATTGCTGTTTTAATTCCATACTGCGTTAATATCGCACACGGATCTCAAATTTAAAAAATATATCTAAGTTTGATACAAATTAATTGTAAAATATTGGTTAATTGCAAAAAATACGAATGAAACCAGTTATGACCCGGAGGGTATGCAATGCTGTTTTAGGTAATAGTATAGAAAAATCCTCTCTTCTAGATCAAATATTATAATTGGATGAGCGAAGCGAAGACTTCAATTTCACTGACCCCCCCACAAATTTAGCTCGGGTGTTTTTTGCTTGTTAGTTTGTTTGTTTGTATTTTTGTCTGTTCGTTCGCTATACCGGGCAAACGGCATATGTGATCTTGATGAAAATTGTAGGGGACCTTCGAAATCTCTGAACTTAGACCTGCCACGTTTTTGGGTACAATCGAAGAAATATTTCTGATGAATATCGTACTTTTACGATTTTTCTATTTTTCGTGCTATATTTTCGTGACATTTGGGCCGATTCTGACCAAACGGGTGGGGTTACAACGTTCATATTTTACATGGACATTAAAGTTATGGTGATGTAGAACCGTTTGAAAGAAAAAAATTCAAAAGTTAGCCAGAATCCATAGAAATAAAGGTTTTAATATGAGTTTGTTGAGGTATATAATAACAACAAGTAACAATAGAAACTTGACAAAAATCACCTACAATGCGTTCAAAAAGCACTTGCAAAATTAAAGATGTCCCACGCAAACTAAATACTTACAAAAAAGCTCATCCATCAACGCGACTACAAAAAGCGTTCGCGAAGCGGCCTAGTTATAGGATAATGAGTTTTTTTTCCTAGAAAACTTTGGGTCAAGCTTAGGCAGGGGTGGTATTAGTTTTGAATAAATTATGCGTACGATTTCTACAAATCAAAAAACTGGAAACCATGAGTATGTTTGAGAAACTTATATACAAAACTGCAGTGAACTGGAACTCTCTTTAAGGCTATTCGACCGCGTTTTCCTATTTTCTGAAATATGTTACCAAGTCAAAATATAGTAAAGGTCTTTGAAACCTGGCTATTTTAGGAAATCAAAACTATTTTTTTAATTTTTTTCTGATATGGTACACGGCCATTATCGCTACCTCAAAATAATTTCAAACTTCAATTCGCCAGGGCACACCATTCAACTTAGGGTGTTGTGTTTTTGTGACATTCATTTTCAACTGGTTTTCCATAGGCTGACTGAGAGAAAAAAGATTTTTTTAAACAATTGTCGTTCCTGCGAATTTTTTGGTTTGGCGGTACAAATCGGTACAAAATATCGCCAAACGAAACAATTTGCAGGAAAGACAATTGCTAAAAAAAAAATTTTCTCTCAGTCAGCCTATAGAAAACCAGTTCAAAATAAATGTCACAAAAGCACAACACCCTACGTCGAATGGTGTGCCCTGGCGAATTGAAGTTTGAAATTATTTTGAGGTGGTGATATTGGCCGTGTACTAGATAAGAAAATTTGAAAAAAATATTGTTGATTTTCTAAAATAGCCAGGTTTCAAAGCCATTCACTATATTTTGACTTGGTAGCATATTTTGGAAAATAGAAAAACGCGGTCGAATAGCTTTAAGATTCTTTCTCTTGGGGAGATGAGTGATGAGTGTTTCTATGCGTATGTTGGGGGAGCGCGTATGTATTAAAAACAATCCAGCCATCAAAGTGTTCTATGGGTTAAAATGTAAATAGCAATTGTTGAGAAATGTTGAATTAAAATAGTAATGTTGTATTTAGACTTGCTTCGGCAGACTCTTATTAATGGTGAATAACTTACACCAATTTGTATTTCCAACATTTTGATTTTGAAGAACAAATTTACATCATAGTTAAAATTCTTCTTATGCTTCGGAGTTGAAAAGAAAGCTGTTTTAAGCGTCGTGTCCACGGGTTGGCCACCCTAGCCTAGCCCGCTCATGCAATGACTTCGCTCTATGTTACGATATGATTGATGGATCACTGCCCTGGCTACCGGGCTTTCATCTTTTCATCGGACTCAGGGTTGCACAAAATTAAGCGTTTGCGATTAACTGTCTGGCTTTGCAAAGTGATTATTTATTATCTTCAATTTTGTATATTGCCAAAATACAGAAGAAAACTGTGTGTGGTTTAAAATTTATTCCCTAAATCATTTAAAAATATAAATTGTAAACAATTATAACTTTTTAAATAAAATAATGGCATTCCCTAAGAGTATTTACGTAATTTATTTTAATATACACGAGGATCAAAAATATATCTGCAGCAGAAATTGATTTAAAATGCCATATTGATATTTCGGATTGTTGTTGCTAAAAGTATAAATCTACATTACATTCTACGGTTTACGTGCATTAAACAGTGTTGGTATGCGTGTGACGCCACACGTGGCCCGAAAACATTAGCATGGCTCGTGTCTGCAATCTTAAATAGCGCTTGACTCTGATTCGAGAGGTCCCGGGTTTTTATCACGTAGAGACCGGGAATCCTGACTGAAGTTTTTTTCCCGAGGTTTTCCTCTGTCATCAATGTGAATGCAAGGGATTGAGTGACCTTAAACAGTCCTCGGACATCAATTCACAATAATGGTCCTATCCATAACAACCTGAAAAGGGGCATGTATTGTTTTCTGGGCAGCCTTCCCACGATTTTTTTTTAAAAGTAGATTTATGAATGTTAAACTTGTAGGCCTACCCTAACGAAAGGTCAATTTGTGTGTGCAGAATGTGACGAACTTGTGTCTCATAATCCAGGCTAGGCTGCATGTATCTAGGTGCGCGGAAGCGCACCGGGCCAAGCCACGCGCGGCTCCGCTTCCACTAAGCGCCGATTACCGCACGCCTACATTAACACTAAACACGGTGTTGCCGACGCGAAACCATGAGAGATAGAAACCTGCAACTAGCTTCAATCGATGGGCTTTTACTGTGAGATGACCCATTTCAAGTCTCATCCCAATCTGCTGCTGCGTCTAGAAGTTATTTGAGACGTCAAGATCGTTCAAAATACTTTCTTCTTCAGTTAGGTGGGTGGCTGGCTTGCTGGCTGGCTGGCTGGCTAGCTAGCTAGTTAGCTAAGGACGTATCAGTTTGTGGGCCCTCAATGGAGAATGTTAGAGAAGCCAAAATTTGCACCGATGTCAGTCATCTCAGTGGCCATGTGCTTTACAAACGGTAATTGGATTAGATGACCGGAAGCTTAGATAATCCAAAAATAACAAATTATTTGATTCGTGATTTGGTAAGCAATGACTAATGTTTGAGAAGCCAAAATTTGCACCGATGTCAGTCATCTCAGTCCCCATGTGCTTTACAAACGGTAATTGGATTAGATGACCGAAAGCTTAGATAATACAAAAATAACAAATTATTTAATTCGTGTTTTGTTGAGAAACGGATTGGCGTGGGCCCCCAAAGGATAAAGTTTGAGAAGCCATAATAACTAAGCTTAAATAATTTGATCTTTATTTTAATTGACATTTGAGGTGCATACGAGTGGTGGTCGAAACAATAAATAGGTATCTTTGTGTTATTAATTTATAACTGCGATGCTCAAACCTTCTAATTATCAATGAGTGAGATTTTATTTTGAATCATTGTAATAAAGTAATTTCCTCTACTTGAATGCTAACATCCATACCGTGTACGTTCTAAAAAAAATATTGATATACCATACAAAAATGCAAAAACTTGCAAAAAAGGGGCCAAGCCGAAAACGAGAAAGATACAAATGGCTCAACTGCATAAAGTGGTGAGATCTAGAAGTGTGGCCGAGCCCATTATTTTCTTTAAAATAATAAATATATTTATCAATTATATAATAAATTAATAATACATCACTATCCATATTATTATCTAACTATAATTTTGAAATTAATTTATTAACAAAAATAACATAACACATTAAATAAATGTATTGAAACATTTACATGTAGAAATATCAAAATTAACAGACGCCATTCAAAATTAAAAGCTTGGTCGATGGATTTGGATTGGTTATGTTTTGGTTAGTCAGAAACGACTACCAAGTTAAAAATTCATCAACCAAGCTTTTAATTTTGAATGGCGTCTGTTAATTTTGATATTTCCACATGTGAATGTTTCAATAAATTAATTAAATGTTTATGTTATTTTTGTTAATATATTTATTTAATAAATATAGTTAGATAATAATATGGATATTGATATATTATTAATTTATTAAATAATTGATAAATATATTTATTATTTTAAACAAAATAATGGGCTTGGCTACACTTCTAGATCTCGCCACTTTATGCAATTGAGCCATTAATATTTCCCTCGTTTTCGGCTTGGCCCCTTTTTTGCAAGTTTTTGCATTTTTGTATGGTTAGTGTATACCCCACGCCCATGCATAGGGCCTACATTGAAAGATTTACCGGAACTTGGACTGTTTGGATTGGAGTGACTGCAAGATAAATCAACACCAGAGAATAATAGGGAATTTGCATAAGTTCCAGATATCGGTGCAAGTATATGCAATAAATAGATATTCTTCTAAAAATGATATAAACGTTAATTTAAGGTTTTTAAAGTTAATCGTTCAATATCTACTGAGGGTCAAAGTTTGACATTTTAAATTTCCCGCACATTTATTTTGAAACGGCTGCCTACGTCACCGGCCCTCATGACGAACACGGCCGCCTAGATAAACAACGAAATTCCCTCCTTTTACCAAAGTCTTTGGTTCTTACAACAATGAAAAACAATAAACAACAGTTGATGTCCTTTTCCAAGTTTTATAATCAACATTGTGTTTTTACTTATTATCAATTAAAATGTGGTTAAAACTTACGTTGTGATATTACTAAATGTATAGATAAATATGAAGGTATAGAACAAACTGATGTCAAATAGCTGTACAGCCAAGATAATCCCAAAGCGAGTAACTGATACATCGTTACGTGTAGTGATTGGTATCTGAAGGCTGTGACGTATGAGGCGGTATGACCTGTTTTCCGCCAAAATATGAAGGAAACTTCATCTTATTTAGAAATGAATATTCTCAAATCAGAATAGATATTTGTGTAAACGAAGGTGGCCTTAACCCAGTAGAACCATAAAATAATGTTGTGCAAATTCCCTATACAAGCATGCTCAGAAGCGAATAAGAATTTCAGTACATAAGTGTCTGGTGACGAATACTAACCTAACTAATTCACTATACTTCGGACGTCGTTCCGCACGCTCCGCTATTCTTCGAACCAGAATATTTGTCCTAACTATGACCTCATGGACCATTACATAGTACACATAGCAGATATATTTGTCCACACATCACATACATTCATTAAATGTAACGTCATGCGACTACTCAAAGCATTATTAATTTAATTCATGGAGCATGTACACATGCAGAATATATTGATCCACACTATCACATACTTCAATCAAATGTAATCGTCCTGCGACTACTCAAGAGCATTATTTTAATTTATATTTGATAACATGAAATTTGCAGCAATAATCCTACTGCACGAAAGGTCATGCTAATGTTCGTTACATTGCTCACGCTAGCTTCTTAATAGTAATTATGGACTAACATACAATATATATCATATAATACATTCAATTCAAATCAATCTTCAATGCGACTACTCAAGAGCATTATTTTAATTTATATTTTGATAACATTGGAAATTTTGTCGTCAATAATCTACTGCACGAAAGGACTGCTAATGTTGTTACATTGCTCACCTAGCTTCTTAAAGGAATTAATAAAAATATAAAATATAAAACACTATGTGTCCAATGTCCAGTGGTCACCCGTTACTATTAGTATAGTTACTTTGTACGTTGGCCAAAATTATCCACGCACTACTGTGGTATTCAGAATTTTTAGGAAGTACATCCGATTTCGTGTAAGAAAAAATGAGTAAAGAATTATGCATTAGTATATTCATATCTCAGGTAACTTCATGGTTACAGTATACTAAGTTCTGTTAACATTACTGATTTGTTGTTGTTAAATTTTGCAGAGGATACACAACTTTATGTGTTTCTAACACAATTAAAGTATAAATATTTTATGTTATTGTTATTGTTATTGTTAGTGTTATGTGTTTATGTGTTTATGTGTATGTTGTTATCTTTTCTTATTTCTGATCAAATTAACATTCAAGAAGGAGGTAGCGTTTGCTCCGATGACTAATATATTATTATATATTATTAAGGCAATTAGTCAATGTGTTTTTGGCTAAAGCACTCTATGGCTGCCTCTCTATGCAACATTCGCTAAATAAACTGTAATTCAAGGAGAGGGAAGTAAATAATATAAATAGAAAATAAAAATCTTTCCACAAATTTCATACGAGCAATTTAAATACGTTAATAATGACACTTCAAAACTAGGTTTTTACACAAACCAGCACCACACGCCCTGCAGAATGATAATTTGTTTAAATGGATATTTTATTATATATCCCATGACCACTGTTAGCTGTGCTACTACTGACGACGCACACCTCCATTGATTAATCTATACTAATTCTTAAATATATGTGCGCATTGCATTTATTTTCCTTCTATCCTATTCTGCTTTAAAAACATAATATCAAAGGAGAACAATGACTCAACTTAGATGAGATAAATTCTCACAAAATTATAAACTGCAATTAGAAACATATTTACAAATAATAACATAACAACATGAATGTACAATGAGACAAAATCCATCAAAGCATATTAAAAATGCTTATTAAAACATGTAATGAAATCAATAAAATTGAATTAATGAAATCAAAATTAATAAAATAAATACAGACGATCAATAACCGAAAGAGCTATATGTTTAAAGGAAACAAGAAGAAAAATGAAAAACGAAAATGAAAAGAGTAAACACATAGGAAAGAAAGGAAACTCATTTATTACACAATCCCAACTCAGTGAGGATTGACAAAAATCAAAACGACTATCAGGGAAATGTCAAACTGTCGTCAAGGAACAATAACGCAAATCTTCTATTTAAATCTTAAAACCAGCTCATCATAAGTAAATTCTATTGACTCGAGTATAGTTATTCAAATAATAACATTAGTAAAGAAGTCAAACTGTTCACAAATGAACCCAAGACGCGCTACTCCAGAAGAAGGCACCAGACAATCCAGGCAGAAAACATTTTTGAAGAATTTCTAGCTTTCTGGCATTCGGTTTCATTGCTTCAATGCCTCAACAGTAACGCTTATGAGAAAAGATTATAAACATTGGGCTATCGAATAAAAAGTATGAGATATTTTTCGATTTTCTGGACATTGTACGGTTTTTTTAATGAGAGGTTAATAACACACGCGCCTGTATTCTTGCGCGCTTGGCGCAAAATACTTCAATCCTTCATCAAAAAGTATAGTGTTATTATTTTACAGATTTAGTTAGGTTTGTGAGGTATATATTATATTCTTCCTAGGACTACATAACTTATTTCGTCTTCTGTCATTATCCTATTAATTATCATTTCTATTTTATTTCTTTCTGTCGTACTCATTATTGCATGCATGTATCGCAAACACAGAACTATGCGAATATAAGTATTGTAAACACAGTTATGTATTTTATCATATTTTAAGTTCCACAAAACCCCAAAGAGCCTTTACTGTTGTATGAACTAAAAATTCTAAACAAAAATAGAAAACTGGTTATTAAAAACACAATCATGTAAAATGCTTTATAATTAGAATCTATTTCTAACATAATTCAAACAATAAATATAATATTTAGAGCCGTTCTTAGCTGAATAATGTCACTTGCAGAAGAATTTATTTGCCCGTTTCCAATGACGCTAGGTTTCGTGATTTTATGACACATCAATTCTTTCCATTTCTATTCGATTCAGTGTTTATAAAATAAGTCCTTTATGTCTGAATACGACCGCAACGTAAACAACAACTTTGTCAATAAAAAGATAAATCAAATTGCACTGCCCCCTGCAGTGTTGGTTTTGGTCATCCTTTGCATGACACGTGAGAAGTCATGTGTTTCATGACAGATGGATTCTTGGAGTGACGTGGCACAATTCCCACTGCTACTGGTTTATAAGCCCCATGGTACATTGTAATCGCCGCCACTGGCAGCACCAACAACCAACACAAATAAAACATGCAAGTATTTATAATTTTTTTACGTCAACATGATTAAATATTTTCCACTTGCAAACTTGATGGCGTTTTCAACCGTTTATGTTTAAAGAATACGTGAAAATAGCAGCTGCAGTTGATATTGGCTTTGAATCTTTAGCACCCTAATTTTTAATCCATCCATTGTGTGACATTTTGGAACATCTGTTTTGTTTAGTTATCTACATGTTTTTGTTACGTTGCTCTTTGATTTTACAAATATGTTATTTAGGTTAAATTAATTTAAGCTGAATTTAAATTGTGTTACACAATTGTGACCACTATGTCATGGATCAACTATGGTTCCATAAAAAAATTACAGCACTTTATAGTAATATTTACAATATATTTACATTTATCACAAAACGCCTTTTTTCGTCAAGGCATCTAGCGTTTATTTTCAATGAAATATGGTATTCACAACATTTTTCCTTAAAGAGATTAGCACTTTGGCTTAGTTTTACATATGTATATCATGAAATGAAATGAAATGAAATATTGCTATAAGATCGCCTCGATTCTTCTTTCTGCATGGATCTACAATCAAATCAAACAAATCATGTATCATAAATTCTTTTCAGTTACTTCGGTTCAGCTTTTGTTTTTCGTTTGCCTTCGTTGTTTTCCCTTCTATTCGTCTAGCTGCTTCTTCTTTTATCTTTGAATAATCTTTACCGTTTAATGATAATTTAAAAACGTCTCCCTATTTAATAATGATTTCCAGCTAAGTGCATGCCTTGCATGTCGGGGTGATAGGCGTTTTATTTTCTGATGATGAACTTGAGCAGCTATGCTTTACCTGAAACCCACAATCAATTCATCTAAATTGCCCAAAATTAAAGAGAATCGATTTTTAGAGGGTGGTCTTCCACATTTATCACCATTACTGGCGCTGTCAGCAACTGCCACTTGCCATTATTTCGAATTATCATTTATGATTTACTCATTTACTCGCTTTAAGTTTGATCGTATTAACATTTAACTAAAGAGTTTCGGTAAAAATTGTACATACACCACCATTGAACAACATTTTCAACTGAGCGATGGTCGTTCAGTGTTGGCGTCTCACAATAACTATGATAACGTTACTCGGCTCACACGCCGTGGAGAAATATACCGCATGGTTTGCTAATAGTTAATCTCATGAAATATATGTATTTATTTAATTCAACCCAACAATCACAACACAACAGGTCATTAAGGTATGACTATGAAGAGCCCGACGTGCTGGGATCGACCCCCAGTCGTGTCAGATTTTACGACAATTGTTATCAATCAATATCATTGTCCGTAAAACAGACGTATGCTTAAAAACCATGTAAAAACAATAAAGTTTACTTTTACTGAAAGAAACTGTAAATTATTGATTGATAGCATCGCCATTGCAGATGTACTTAATGGACAGATAATTTATTCAGCCGATATTTTAATGGTTTGAAGTGACTGTTGAACTACACAATACATTTAGACTATCAGGTATAGCAACAGCTATGAATGTTGTTTGTTTCGCCATATGTCGCTACATCTGGTGAGCAGTAGTAGATTATAACTCGTTTTTCATTGCCTGTATGACAGTTGATTTAAATTCCCTTGGCATCAAAGCGTTTTATCTAACACGCGACTATTTTGACCAAATTTGGTTCGTGTTATTTGCAAATTCAGAAATGAGTGGATTTATTTTTATGTTGTTTTCTTCTCCACTTTCTTGTCGCGACAGAACATTATATTTTAACAAAGAATCAAAATTATGTTTCTAATCGTCATTATGTTAAAATACCAATCCTATATTCAGCAAACAGAACATTATTGGATGAGCGTAGCAAGCGCAGCGAGCGAAGCGAAGATTCCATTTCACTACACTGGAGAAAAAAATCCGGAATGTTTTTTTTTCTTTCTTTCTTTCTTTCTTTCTTTTTGTATTTTTGTGTGTCTGTGAACACGATTCCGGCTAAACCGATACTCCGATTGCGATGAAATTTTATGGAGACCTTCGAAATCTCTGAACTTAGAACTGCACCGTACGAAAAATCAATCAAAAAGTTATTTCTCTTAAAAATCGCAATTTTACGATTTTTTTTTCTTTTTTGTTTTTGTTTGTATTTTTGTGTGTTTGTTAACAAGATTCCGGCTAAACCGATACTCCAATTGCGATGAAATTTTCAGGAGACCTTTGAAATCTCTGAACTTAGAACTACCACTTTTTTTTAGCGCAATCGAAAAATTATTTCTCATGAAAATCGCTTCTTTACGATTTTTTTTCGTTTTTCTTGTTTTTTCTGTTTGTAATTTTGAGTGTTTGTTAACACGATTCCGGCTAAACCGATATTCCAATTGCGATGAAATTTTTTGGAGACCTTCGAGATCTCTAAACTTAGACCTGCCACGTTTTTGGGTACAATCGACAAAATATTTTTCATGAATATTGTACTTTTACGATTTTTTTCGATTTTTAGTGCGATATTTTCGTGACATTAGGGCCGATTCTGACCAGACGGGTGGGGCTACAACGTTCATATTTTACATGGGACATTAAGGTTATGGTGATGTATTGCTTTCTGAAAGAAAAATTTGAAAAAGTTTGCTAGAATCCACGGAATAAAGGTTTTAATATGGGTTTTTTGAGGTTTATAATAACAATTAACAGGTAACAATAGAAACTTGACAACAATCACCTTCAATGCATTCACAAAGCAATTGCAAAGGAAAAGTGGTCTCACGCAAAGTAAAAACTTACAAAAACGCTCATCCATCAACGCGGCGGGACTTTAGCGTTTTCCTAGTATTTTCACAAAGAATGAAAAATATGATTCTAATCGTCATTATTGATGAGCGTAGCGAGCGAAGCGAAGATTCATATTTACTACACTGGAAAAAAAAATCCGGAATGTTTTTCTTTTTTTCTTTTTTTCTGTTTGTATTTTTGTGTGTTTGTTAACACGATTCCGGCTAAATCGCTACTCCAATTGCGATGAAATTTTCTGGAGACCTTCGAAATCTCTGAACTTAGAACTGCCACGTTTTTGAGCGCAATCGGAAAATTATTTCTCATGAAAATCGCAATTTTACGATTTTTTTCGATTTTTTTTGGAAATTCTTTGCTCTTAAACACCTACATGCATAATCCGATCGTAATGAAATTTGTATGGGACCTTTCTTATATGAAACTCTAAACATGTGTCAAATTTCAGCACAATCCAAGATTATTTCTCATAAAAATTGCAATTTTTCGATGTTTTTTATTAATTTTAGACGTTCTTCACTTTCTACCACCTACATCGTTAATCCGATCGTAATTAAATTTTAATAGAACCTTCATTTTATTAATCAATAGATTCATGCCGAAATTGAGGTTAATCGAAGAATTATTTCTGACAAAAAATTACAATTTTTCGTTTTTTAAAAAATTCGTTTAATTAACATAAGACAAGGCGGCTCAATGCACCAATTACGCTCATCCAACAACGACTTTCGGCGTTTTCCTAGTGTTTAAATATTAATCCTATATTGATCAGACAGAACATTATATATTTTTCTCAATGGATCAAAATTATATTTCTTATCGTCATTATGTTAAAATACCAATCCTGTATTGAGCAGACAGAACATTATATTTTCACAAAGAATCAAAAATATGTTTCTTATCGTCATTATGTTAAAATACCAATCCTATATTGAGCAGACAGAACATTATATTTTCACAAAAATAAAAAATATGTTTCTAATCGTCATTATGTTAAAATTGCAATCCTATTTTGAGCAGACACAGAACATTATGTATTAGTCCAGTCGTGAGAAGTTCGACCGTGTGTTTTTGTAAGGGGACCACTTTTTTATCATTTAAATGTATTTAAGGATGAAATTTAGCCTGGTAGCAATGTTTCTAAGCTGGCATTTGGCCGCCATCTTCAAAATTGTGCGCCACATAGTGTTTGTCAGGGGTGTCAGATATAAATCCAAAATGACTGGAGATAGACAAAAAGTTTAAATGGCGAAAATATTAATCCTAAAATTCCCCACAGCTAGGAAAACGCCAATGTCGTTGTTAGACGAGTGAGTGAGCCATGTGTTGAGTACCCGGTAACACTCCCTTTCTTCCCCCTACCTAAGGCATCTCTAGCCTATCATAGGCTAGAGTGGCGCATTTTGGTCTTACAGTTGACGCACCCGTATACCAATTAAACTCAAACCCCTATAATTATACCTAAATAAAATGTTCCCGGGTACTCAACACATGACTCACTCACTCGTCTAACAACGACTTTGGCGTTTCCCTAGTCTAGTTGGCTTAGGCGCCCTTATTCCCGAATGTAGAAGACCTGGGTTCAAACCCCCGGTCGGGAAAGATTTGTTAATTTCTGGAACATATAACATTTAACTGACAAATTTGTCACGACGAAGGCACGTTCGACTTGCGATGTAGACTACTTTCGCTGCCTCACTCGTCTAAACATAGTGTCAGCCATATTTTTGGTAGGGTCAATGGTGACGTCACAGAATCGTTTTATATTATTTCTTTGCTTAAATAAGTACCAGCTGATTTCCTATTTTCTACGCACAGCACTGAACAATTTGCAGGTATTTCCGTTTTAAACACTTGTTTTTATAGAAAACCCCTTTCAATTTTGCTACGAAGTCTTCCGTCAAAAATAAAAAATATTAGCAACGAAATTGGTTAATTGCATTTACCCGGGATATGGAGTTTTCCAATGTTTGTAGCGCGTTTTCCACAAAATTGCCATAACGATCGATATTTAAACTCTCAATTGCTTTACAGGAAAAATTCTTGCTGCGCACATCATACAAACTAAGATACATATAGATTTTTTTAAAATCAAAATGCAATATAGCAGCCAATTCGAAAAGATTGCAAGTTTTCTTCTAAAAACAAATATTTTTAAAAATTATTTTATAACGTCACCATTGCCCCTCCCAAAAATACATTTAACACTATTCTATTAAGGAATATATGGTGAATATATTCGATATTTTTACTTTTTACCTAACTCCAGCCATTTTATATTTATACTCAAACAAACACCTGACAAACACTATGTGGCGGACATTTCTCAAGATGTCGACCAAATGACAGAATAATAAAAATATCTCCCAGGCTAAATTTCATCATTAACATTCTTCTGGTAATGCATTTCAATCATAAAAAAGTGTTCTTCTCACAAAAACACACAGAATAACTTATCTCGACTGGACTATATATGGAGTACAATCATTGACTTAACCTCCACCCTCCTCCCTTGCAATATAACATTCCAATACGATTATGAAAATAGACAAACAGCTCAAAACTGTGATGTCAATTCCCAAATTATTGGAAAAAGATAGGCTAACGATTACCTTGTCCTTCCTTCCTTCACACACGCACACGTTGTGATTTGAGTATGTATTATGTATAATCAGAATAACAAATACGTAAGTTTTACGCTAACATTTTAAAAAGTTTTTTTGGGGGGGGTTTGTTTTGAGAGAATATGCCTCCTGACTGCCAAGGACGACAACCAGAAGCGCTCTATGCGGCGTGGAATGAAACTGACGACTTGTTCAGTACACATTGTAGTCAGTAATCTTGTCTTGTTCACGCCCGCTAAACATAACATGCGGCTTGCTTTGCAAAAACTCATGAATGTGTTGCTAATTCCTTGTTCTGTTCCACATAGTAGCACTCAAAGAATAATCATATGTAATAATGTATTTAACATCTTGTAATGATAATAACTTACAGTAAGTGTATGCAAGACATGAATTACGTTGTTTTGTACATAAATTATTTATATCAATCATAACGCTATGCAAGCTTAGTTGTTAGCTTGTAAAGCATTAAGTTCAAATAACGTTTCGTGATTGGTTAGGGATTTTTTCAGTATTTATGCGTTATTTTAATCATTTTAATGATTAAAATTTAAAGATAAATTTTGGTTTCGCCAAAATTTTAATCGAAAACCTAGTAGTTAGAAACTTAAACAAAAGATATCTTTCAATATACTGTAAACAGCATGTAATACCGTGAGATAATAGGACTAGGCGTAGGGTACTGGCACAAAGGTACTAGGGGGGTACTGTATACCTACTCTACTAACTTTACTAGTGGGAGGGGATGAAATACTAGTGGTCTCGGCTCCATATGTAGGACGACACTTAATCTTTAGTCTCTAGAACAACTCAATGTTTTCAACTTTGAATTGTTTGACATAGAGGCTATTTATTTTTGCAATGCTCCCTCGGTGTTCCCCTAGGTTGCATTCAACCAGCATACTAAAGACTTCTAGGCCCGAGGCTTTGGGTAGGCTAGGCCTAGGCCCCACCATAGACTTATCTAGGCCTGGGTTACCTAGGCCTAGCATGTTTTATTTTGTCGAATATCTAGCCTAAGCCTAGGCCTAAGCCCTGGCAACCCTTCGTGTTCAAAAGCCATGTCATTGTCAGGACCATATGCTTTGGGCGGCTTTACAGCAAACCAATAATAAACAATATGCCTAGGCCTTTGGTAAATAAACAGGCATAATTTTAGAAACATAGCAGAACAAACAACCATTGCATTTGAGACATTTTTTCCAATGCGCAATGGCTTGACCCATGCCTTCTTTCTGTCAATTTTTTCTTTAACACCGTAAGCATTTTCGACATAAACGTACTTTTTCTCTTCAGGAAAAATATGAAAGCTTATTTTTCGTTGATCGCTTGCTTTGTTCTTACATGGGGGACTGAGCAATCGTTTTTAATTAGCAGCTTTCTTCGGTGAAAACGTAGCCATTCTCAATGACAGTCCGTGCAGCTGTCAACTCGGTATCCTCAGGTGAATAGTTCCAGCCTAAACGACCAGAGCGCATGTCGTCTCGTTTTCCTCCCGAGATCATCGATATTTTGTTCCTTATTTTGGATGGAAGCCTGAATTTTTAAATGTTTGGTACTGTTTTATTTTTTGACATTATTTCTTTTACGCTTGCAGTGAATGCCTTTACGCGAGATTGTAGTGCCAGACGCCAGGGCGCGGCTGTCTTTCATTGAGGAGAGCCTAGCTTGGGTTAACTCTAGGCGTGTGACATTGCAATGTGTAACCATCACGTAGAAACCTAGGGGAATAAGTGTAATCTTGCGAGTCGGAAATTTGAAGGACCATAATTTGGATTTGAAAATTTGAAGTTTATTGTGACATTATTGTTAAGATCGATTTGTCGCTTGAGATAAGTAAACCTAGGCTTAAATTAAAACACAACACAACATGTCTGTTTTGCGGAGTTAACTCAACTGCATAAGAGATTGAACAAATCCTCTTCTTGACTAAAGATATAAATCCTGCCTACAACCATACACAATCACACGCCTATATTCTGAGAACACAGTGGACGAAGCAGGATATGCCTTTATTACATGTCTTGCCTTAGTTATTCTTAGAAAACCATAATTGATTATTTATAAAAACAATACTAACAATAATTTGCTTGCTGCGCCCGCCCGACATCGTATGTGATGTTTTCTTCTTTCTTTTCTACACGAAGTATTGACTGGCCTTCACAGAATGTTTCGATTCATGCAGACGACCACACCAACGGTCTTTTCATTTCGAATATATATAATCATGCCGCCGCAGCTGGCGACACGCTGTTATCTTATTCTAGAAATAAATTAATCCCATCGCATCCATTGTTTTTATTTTAAAATTGGAATTGATTTGATTCCAGGTTTCAACAACAATAAAATTGTAGAGGAATTGTATGTAGTGTGCGCGCAGGGATGCCGCGCTCCTTCAAGCAAACAAATACCACTGCCTTCTGAATTCGATGTACTGACCGGCGCCTTGCTTTTCAACTGCACCACAAAGCTTCAATATACATAATACGAATTGTTTTCTAAGTTGGCACAACAGCGCCATAGGATCTTCACAGCAATTCTTAGAACTACAAACGATTTGAATGGGTCTATTATGTGTTAAACACGTTTTGAACTGTAAGACCACCAACGGATTTGTATTGTGTTTTCTTTGATAGTGATTCCGACGCTTTTCAAGTGACTACAAAGTTCTTGGTTCGATTGTTTAAGAATCGATTGTTGGTATTAACATAGTAAACCGACTTCTAAAGTTGTACAAATGTAATAAAATTGTTACATTTAATGACGCATCACAATAACAAAAAGCTAGTGGTGCTACCTTTGTACGTTTAAACAAGATTTTTTAATGGGTTAATAACATTGTGTAATGTTTTTCGCTCGATAGTTAAAAACTAGCACACATAAAAGAGTTTACATTAAAAATAGAATTGACCCTAGAGAGTCACCCTGTAGGGCTCCAAAAGCAAACTTGATGGCTACTCAACAACGGTGTATGTGCTGCTGTGCACGCCTCGTTCAACTTGTAAAGCGCCCTATATCTCTTGATGGGTTCGTATCGATGTTGTGGAATCGCAAGTTTTGCCCCTGTTCCAAGCTGTGCAGTTATGCACGCTAGGCATCAGACAAGGAAGAAAGACAAACTCTCTGGGGCTGCTAATGATTCAGCCACAGAGGAAACGCCGGGAAGACGAGCGAATGAAAGACAGAAGAAAAAGACAGGGATAGAATGAGCTAATGAAACTGAGGGAGGTCCCGAAGAGAAAGAGAGAGAGAGAGAAGCAGAGAGAAAGGGGGAGGCAATTGGTAGAGAACTAAGACCACAAACTGAAACAGAAACTGAAGCCTTATAAATTATATTCTAGTAAATGTCTCGAAAGTTGCCACCAATAGAACCAGGCACCTCTTTATCATTCCATTTCCCATCGCCGTTAGAGATCAGTGGCGATGGGATTAAATCAACACCAAGAGAGTCGGGACCACGCCACTGTTCATCTCAGTTATATCTGGCTAAGTTGGAACAGAAATGAGAAAATAACAAATATCAGAAAAACTAGACACGCACATATAGGAAACGAGTAAAGCGGGAACAATGGAATAAAAAACAACGTTGGAAAACGTTCGTAAGAAATGGTTGTACGAAAGAGTGTAGTAAGAAATAAGAGAAAGAGGAAATGAAATATCCGTGTCATCAGGCTGACGAGTAAAGGGGGAGATGAGCAGACCTAGGGGAGACTGGGAGAGTTCCCCCTCCCCCTCCCCCTCCCCTCTCGCACACCGCAACATATTGCTGTAAGCAAGACGCTATTTAGCGTTAGCACAAAACTGTGCACTTTCTAATTTAGCATGCTGTATTTATAGCTGCCTCCTGAGCCCTGAATAAAACAAGGCTTTCTGAAAGTAACACGGCTCTGTAGTACTTACTAAACTAAAAGTAAACCACCCACAATAGCCACAGTCGAATGAGCCGTGGTAGATAAGCGTTGTCTAAAATCTTGGCTATACTAAGTACATGATTGGAAATGGCTGCATTACAACCCTAGGTCTAAACTCCGTCCAAGTCTCGTGGTAGATAAGCGTTGTCTAAAATCTTATCTATACTAAGTACATGATTGGAAATGGATGCATTACAACCCTAGGTCTAAACTCCGTCCAAGTCTCGTTTCGTGAACATGAGACATTAAGCTAAATAATCATCATCAGCTGGAATTAATATTATAATTCGTATGCATTTAAGTTGTCATGTTGCTTCAAATTAATGGAATTTAAATTATTTCAATTGACTCATCACTGCTTACTGCATTATTATGTATTTTATCACAATGACAATTACTTTGACTGTAATTCCCATGTTAAATTACTTATTATTACTTTCTCTATATTTCTATAATAAAACGCGAATGGTTATCTCTTTTGTAAATATACTCATAACAAAACCAAGCACGATGACATAATAGTGTAAATAAACAATAACGTGTACAAATAGACTACTTCAACCCCTAGTACACCGATTATAATGAATTTTATAGAATCCCGACTCGCCCTATAATCAAGACAGATTGCTCTTTCAACGAAGTACCCATTAGCCTAGAAATGCACATGCGATAAAATGCAGATTTACCAATTATTTGCGCTTCTCCCTGTTTTGTATGATAGTGTAGTACTTCGAACGCATATTTAAATTCGAACGTGTATGTTTGATATTACATAAGTCAAGACTTGTGTCTATGGCCAAATACTTTATTATATTATTTTAAACTAACATTGTATTTGTTCTTAACGTTTCATAGTTTTGTAACGAAGCAAATCGAGTCCGCGGGTACAAAACTCTTATTTGTACCGTCTGACAAAAAATCGTGCATCGAACGATATTAAGGGAAAAATCGTTTTTCCTTATTAGGAGGTGGAAGGCAATGATGAGTAGAAACAATATTACAAAAAATCTCCGCTCAAAATGAAGTGTAGCGCCTAGCTCTGGATTGACACTTTTGTCCCAATATTTGCATATAATGGCTGACAGGGACGTTGCGTCCCACCCAAAAAATTTAAGAAACACATTGTACTGTTTTATTCAAGACCCTCATTTATTTAGCTAAGATTTCAGTCATCTTCGTTTGATTTTAAATATCGGTTATTGAGGGCGATACAATAGTCTTAAATTTTCAGTTAAATTATTTGACGTAATTGTACGTTCGTCGTTCAACAATAAGTTTCTATTTAATATTGGTATGGTTTTAAACAAAGGTAAACGAAGAGTCGAGTTTGGCGATGTCTCATTGTGCTCCCGCTTGGCAACGGAATACCTGCATGAGAGTGCGATAAGAACCGCGGTCTGGCCACTTTGATGTCATTGTCGAGCGATGACAAGCCGATCCCTTGAGCGGTCCCGCGTCCCGCCGACCGGCACTCAAGCTACCGTACACGGACTAGCAGAGTTAGTTAGAATATAATAATGCTTAGAGCTGAAAAATAATGGTTATTTTACTATTTACTCGATATATTGTAAATTAATACAATATAACAAAACTACGGAAATATGTATATCGGTTATCTTTCGTATTATACAGAACAAATTGTTTTCTTAAAATTTACACTCATAAAAACAAGAAGTTAAATGAATATATAATAATATTAAATAAACGTAAACACACCATTTCATACAATACAAAAATATTTTACAATGAGGATAATATTGACGAAGAGAAAGGATGTCCACGTTGCTAATATCTCTGTTAGGAGGCATGCTCTTGCAGTGTACGTAGCTGGTCTTTAAGCGACCTATCTACCTCATGATCGCACATTACGTGGAATTGCGATAATACAATTCTGCTGAATATTTTCGTTCATCTCATACTGTTGCTGTGGTTTCAGAAATCTTTACTTCTGTTTGGCAAAATATATATCTAAGCACATATTTAAATATTTTTTAAATATTAGGTATTATATTTTCTAACATATCTTATATTGATAGCTATATTCAAAAATTCCAATTCCAATATTCAATTTTTTTTTTATTTACTACGATTCAGAAATTTAAAAAAAAATTAATTTCTGAATCGTAGTAAATAAAAACAATTACACCCACGGGAGTGTTTCCCGATCAACCAAATCGAGAAATATCCAATATTCAATGTTCAGTGTCCGACATTAAATTGCTAATATTTTATGTCCGCAATGTCCATTGTCCGAAGTGAAATCGAGTGAATTATCATGAAGTAACAGTGATACTGGCTGTTGGTTATCATACTTGTAGTACTTTAAGCCATCACCGCCACGGAAGTCTCATGATCTGGACGCTTACTCAAGTCTCATGTTTAACTGCTACAGTCACAAGCATTTATACGCTTACATGGATTCACATTAGTAGAAATTGACTTCAGAACTTAGTGTTTTGTAAAAAGAAATGTTGCTCAAGTAAAAATGTTGATAGATGGAAAGTACTTTAGCGAAGCCGAGTATTAAGCTAGGTCTACTAATGACACATAAAATGTCCACATGAAATACCCCGGAACATTTCAAGAGCTGCGCAGCGGAATATGAAGAGCTTGAAAGAAGCTTTTATTTACCTACTTAGAATATTAGCTGACAGATCATTTATTTGCCAAATATCACCTATGTAAATTAGATGCTTTGAGGAGTTACGGTTTGGTAACTCGAAGTCTAGACCATCAATAACACTCTTTTTAAATCCCTTGAATTTGAGGGAAATGATGAAATTATTTAGTATGTTATTACTTATGTCAACCCCAACAAGCATCGTTTGTGAACACTGTCATCATTCAGGGACAAAACGGGAAGATTTAAATCAAATTGTAAACAATATAATACTATTTACCAAATGCGCCTTTGCGACCTTTGCGTCCAGTAAATTAATTTTGATGATGATGATGATGATGATGATGATGATGATGATGATGATGATGATGATGATGATGATGATGATGATGATGATGATGATGATGATGATGATGATTGATGATGATGATGATGATTGATGATGATGATGATGATGATGATGATGATGATGATGATGATGATGATGATGATGATGATGATGATGATGATGATGATGATGATGATGATGATGATGATGATGATGGAGAATAATAATAATAATAATAATAATAATAATAATAATAAAAAAAAATAAAAAAAAATAATAATAATAATAATAATATTAATAACAATAATAATAATATGTATTTTTTTATTTTTTATTATTGTACATACTTTGCAATATACATTGTTCAGAACATAAATATTTTCCCACTAAGCTGCAAAACAGCTTATTAGTGCGGGGCGCATAGAACAAATATTGAGAGCGCACCGGTCACTTACATGTATGCACAACCAATACCTAATACAGATTAAATACAAAAAAAAATATACACAGATTGTTAATAGACATTTCGTTTAGAAATAACAAAGAGTTATAATAATAATTATACAAAAATAAATCAATCAAATCAAATCAAAAACAGCGTAATTTCCAATGAATCAATGTAAATTATTCAGAAACACACACAAAAAACAAACAAAAACAATTTAGCCAAAAATTGGTAAACACCTTTATGTATTCAACAAATAATCTTTCGAATTCCGTTTGATCTCACTGAAGTATGAACACATTTTTAAAAAGATAGGCAACTCATTAAATAACTTCGGTATACTAAATATTCTAATCTCCGTTGGCCATATTTGTTATTAAACGAAGGTACATTAAATTGAACAGCGTGAAAACTACGAGTGACTTTATTTTTTTGTATTATATCTTTAAATTCATTTTTAAAGTAGTATGTTACAATAATTTTATATTTAAACAGTTTTTCTACAGGAAGCACATTGCATAAAATATACGTTTCACGAGTAGAAAGGTAATCATAACGTGGTGGTCGAATTAAGCGGACTAATTTATTTTGTAAGGTCGATATTTTACTCAAATGATAATCGGCAGCATTACCCCAAGAAAGTAAACCATAAGAAATAACAGACTCGGCTAGAGCCACGTAAACGCTACGTAACAAACGAAAAGGCAAACAGTTTTTGAGATAATACATTTGACTGAGGCATGACCTTAGTTTTTTACATATTGAATCTATGTGAGGTTCCCAGCTGAAAAACTTGTCAATAGCTAAACCCAAATAAACATGACTGTCCACATTTTCAATAAACTCTTCACATCCACATAGAGTTATGTCTGCTCGTCTATGTAAACATTCATTTGAGTGACAAATAACTTTTACTTCCTCACACGAATTACGGTTATGTGGAGTGCAAATATGGATAAGTTTTGTTTTATTCGCATTTATAACAAGACTGTAGTCATGAATCCACATTAGTATGGTATTAAAGTCGGTTTGCATGTAAAGTTCGGCTATTTTTATATTTTTATGCACCGATACAAGAGCTACATCATCTGCATATAAAAAAATATAACAACATTTCAGTGAACTAACCATATCATTAACATAAATTAAGTACAAAATTGGACCTAATATGGACCCTTGCGGAACTCCAGTTAACACCTCTCTCTCGTGACTAAGGGTGCTCCCAATTCTTACTTTAATTCGTCGGGATTTAAAATAATTACCAAACCACTTTAACATGGGTCTCCGAATACCAATCCTCTCCAGGCAACCTAGTAATTTGGTGTGGTTAATGGTATCAAATGCCTTACTAAAATCAACGAAAAAGGCAACAACATGTTTATTTTCGTCCAACTTAGATAATAATAATAATAATAATAATAATAATAATAATAATAATAATAATAATAATAATAATAATAATAATAATAATAATAATAATAATAATAATTTTTTTTTTTTTTTTTTTTTTATTCATTAATTACATATGTGTACATTTTTTATATGCTTCGGTCCACAAAGCCTTAAAGTAAGGCTTGTCTGTGGTTTAAACCACAACAATGTGTACATTTCATACAACTACGGTGTAATAATAATAATAATAATAATAATAATAATAATAATAATAATAATAATAATAATAATAATAATAATAATAATAATAATAATAATAATAATAATAATAATAGTAATAATAATAATAATAATAATAATAATAATTTTTTTTTCAATTTATTTATAACATCATGTACAAAATGGAAAAAGCTTCTTTCCACAAAGCCTTATGAAAAGGCTTGTCTGTGGTTTAAATAAATACAAAAATACATGAAATATCTGCGATAAGTGTGAGTTATTACAATAACAATACATAAAAACTTACTAGGAACTCCATAAATGATTAAATTAAATAATAAGGAACAAGAAAATAACAAACGTCAAGAATGAACAATACAATAATACTCAATTTAACTGAACTCAAGCAATTATAAAATGTTGCGCCATGATAGGGGTAGTGGTCAGCAACTGTCGTCTTCTATGCGCATAGTTTCAAGATAATGACCTTTAATTTCTGATTTTATGGCTGATATTTTATCTAAATTTCGTAGATGAACGGGAAGGCTATTAAATATTGCAGGTGTTAAGTAAAAAATTGTTCTTTTTCCATATTTGTTGTTAAACTGTGGTAAAATGTAATTTCCTCTTGTTCTCCACCTCGTGACCCCCCTACCATCGTACGGAACATTGTATGATAAAGGTAGTACATTACAAAAGTTAAACTTCATGGCTATACTATTGTAGTTCACATTGTTTTGTAAAAAGCATGGTGTAATTGTTTTAATCATTGTATTTTGAAGGTTTGATATTAAATTCACGTGAGAGAGCGAAGCAGAGCCCCAGGCCAACAAACCATAAATGAAATAATAGATTCAGCTATAGCAATGTACACAGACCGTAAAAGTTTGAAAGGTAACACCATTTTTTACTTAAATAACTGAAATGCACAAGATCTTAGGCGTTTACACAAAGATACAATGTGAGGCCTCCACGACAAAAATCTATCAATTGTGATACCTAAATACACGTGACTCGTGACTATCAACACTCTCAATAAATACATCACAGTTTAAACAGTTATTTCCATCTACCATACCATGTAGGCACTCATAAGAGTGAAACAATATTTGAAGAGGTTGCTGCCGGTTATGGTTCAGAGGGGAACAAATATGTAATATCTTGGTTTTGCCCGCATAAATTATTAAATTATTATCGTGAGTCCACATTAATAATTGCGTGAAATCCTGCTGTAGCTTTAATTCCGCAGTAGATAAGATCTTGTGGGCAAACAACAGGACAGTGTCATCAGCATACATAAAAACGGTACAATTTTTCATACACTTAGTCATATTATTTACATAAATGAGATATAATAACGGTCCTAATATGGTGCCTTGCGGAACTCCAGTCACAATCTCTCTTTCTTTACTGAAACACTCCCCTATTTTGACCAAAAGTTTCCTATCTGTTAAGAAACTGGAAAACCACTTTAAAATTTGGCCTCTTATACCAACATTTTCAAGCATTTTTAATAACTTACTGTGGTTCAACGTATCGAACGCTTTAGAAAAATCAATAAATAAAGCTACTTCATGCATGTTATCATTTAATTTCGTGTTAACAAAATCTGAGAACTTGATAAGCAAATCACTAGTGCTTTTACCCTTCTGGAAACCATACTGCAGTCTATCAATGATTTTAAATTTTTCCAAATAAGCATGACAACTTATCGGACACACAACGTTCCAGGATTTTCTCTATAACTGACAAGAGTGCTATTGGCCTGTAATTAGAATATGATAAATGATCTCCCTTTTTGTTAATTGGTCGAACTATTGATGTCTTTAAGTTTGCCGGTACTGTTCCTGTTTCAATCGATAAATTTACTA
>JAMZAV010000486.1:0-85000 GCA_024449915.1 Sweltsa coloradensis | reverse complement strand
GTTTAATGGCACCCAACGCGTGGATTATTCTAATTATTCTTAGGGAACTAGCCCAGGGACACTTCGCTTGTGTTTAGGAAAAATGTATGACTTCTTGTATAGAATTTTACACAAAACATTATCTGTTGTTTGAAGACAATTTAGAAGGAATGAATGTCAAATATATTTTTTTCGAATGTTTTCAAATCATTCACATTTTTATTGAGGGAAATTAGTAAATAACTTTCAGTAAAGACACCGGGTGGCGGGTATTGAACCGACGACTTCGGTTGTTGTACTAACACCCTTATTATACGCGTATATTGCTCAACCAATCGAGCTACAATCGTCCAAACATGACACTGTGGAACTTGCTTCGACTTTTATACTATTACCAAACCGAACATGTTTTTTGCTCCACATATAAAGATTTCAATTACACTTCGTTAATTTATTAGTTAACCTTGAAAGGTCGGATGTACCGGCCGGTACAATAAAACGAGAAACGAATGGAAACGAAGCCAGTTCTATAAAAGAACCTTTAGGAAGTGGGCGTTAATAAATTATTGTATCAAAGAACGGTAGCACAAGATATTTTATGCTTAATCATGGGTCTTTAAATACAAACCTTGCAACATGGTTTAGAGGTTTGGTTAAGTTCTTTTTATCCTTTGAGTCCTTTACAGTGCGCTACGTTTGATAGGCTTATATCAAAGTCAAACAATAAATTATTCAACTTTTTAACTTCTAGTTTTTTTGTCATTATATCCGAGTGATTCTTTCGGCCACCTTCAGAAGTTTTCCTTCTCCCTATAAACGTTTCTAATTGTACGAGACCGAGGCTAGGGTGACTGAATACCTTGCACCCTACACGCCCTCGTTGGACTCGGAGACCGACTTAGAAAACTATGGCTGATGTTGCATTCATTTCAACAAGTTTATTTTTCATCATTGGAACGTCTACATTATTGATTTCCACAAGAAGAAGTTGTGTTTTGAAGAATGTCGATAATATAAGAGTTCATGGTTTGAGCCATTTCTTCTTCCGTGTACATCAAGTTATTTATGTGCAGTTCACACATTACAATGCAGAAATTTTAAGAGATTCAAATCAATGAGATACAAAAACGTCGTCTCGAATATCAAATTTCATTAATAGAGACGTTAAACTAAAACTCATTCCTAAGACAAACTCACAATCAATTGCGACAATTACGCAGACTAAAACGTTCCCAAAGACAAACATCACAATACATACTTGCGGACAATGTACGTCAGACATAAAACTCGTTCCCAAAGACAAACATCACTAATACACACACTTGCGGACAATGTACGTCAGACATAAAACTCATTCCTAAAGACAAACATCACAAATACACATACTTGCGGACAATGTACGTCAGACATAAAACTCGTTCCCAAAGACAAACATCACAAATACACATACTTGCGGACAATGTACGTCAGACATAAAACTCGTTCCCAAAGACAAACATCACAAATACACATACTTGCGGACAATGTACGTCAGACATAAAACTCGTTCCCAAAGACAAACATCACAAATACACATACTTGCGGACAATGAACGTCAGACATAAAACTCGTTCCCAAAGACAAACATCACTAATACACATACTTGCGGACAATGTACGTCAGACATAAAACTCGTTCCCCTCGTTCCCCATCACTAATACACATACTTGCGGACAATGAACGTCAGACATAAAACTCGTTCCCAAAGACAAACATCACAAATACACACACTTGCGGACAATGTACGTCAGACATAAAACTCGTTCCCAAAGACAAACATCACAAATACACATACTTGCGGACAATGAACGTCAGACATAAAAACTCGTTCCCAAAGACAAACATCACAAATACACATACTTGCGGACAATGTACGTCAGACATAAAACTCGTTCCCAAAGACAAACATCACAAATACACATACTTGCGGACAATGTACGTCAGACATAAAACTCGTTCCCAAAGACAAACATCAGAAATACACATACTTGCGGACAATGTACGTCAGACATAAAACTCGTGCCTCAAAATAAGAGGATACTAAAGAATAAAAAAATAAAAACATTTTAATTTTCGTTTTTGATACCGTAAATTAGATTTGTATCCTTTATAGCATATAAAATAACATTCTGCTTAAAAAAGAAACTGTAAATGAAAACGGTATTATTACATCAAAAGTTGCACCGCGCTTTCAGGTGCAGAAAATAAATTGATCGTAGGGAAGAGGATTCTATACACACTCTAGCCACAAGTTACTGGTGTATTGCAAGTGAGAGTTAGTGTGTCTTTAAACCTTTATTTTAAGCTTTGATTTTATTTAATTGCTGTCAACCAGTGTAAAGTACTGATTGGCTAGAATTAATAAAATAAATAAATAAATTCAGAAATACCAACCTCAAACAGGTTGTTATTGTCTACTTAAATTTATGTTATCAATTCAGAAATACCAACCTCAAACAGGTTATTATTGTCTTCTTAAATTTATTAAACGAGGGAGCGGAGCGACAGAGTGTCTCCATTCAACTCGAACGGTTCTCATTCTTTGATTCTGTCTGTCTGTCTGTCTGTACGTCGAAAATCAGCCGAACCGCTGAACAGATTGGGCTGAAATTTTAAACAGACATCCGGTACGAGTTTATTGAGAACTGCTAACAAAATCAGCTAGATCCATTGCGATTTAATCCCACAATAAATAAAAATGTGATTTTTTAAATATCGAAAGCATTTGTTTAGTAGCAGCTAGCGGGACGAGATCTATCTGGCTGGTATGGCTTAGTGGTAAGCATTTAGCCTACCACACGGAGGGGTGGGGTTCGATACCCATTGGGTAGGACTTTTTTTAGTATTTTTAGACCCACATATTATTTTTGAGGGTGTTTAAATGGGAAATAAAAATTAGGTGATTTTGTTTTATATTGGAAATTTGTTAATGTTTTACGCTAATACGTTTTGAACACGATTCGCATTTCGAATGTTCAATTTAAACTAAAAACGCAAAGTCGTTGTTAAACGAGTGAGTAAGCCATGTGGTGAGTACCCGGCATAATTCTCCATACTGAGCTAGATAGAGGGAGGAAAGGGGATGTTCCCGGGTACTCAACACTTGGTTCACTCACTCGTTTAACAACGACTTTGGCGTTTCCCTAGTTACACGAGGGAGCGGAGCGACCGAGTGTCTCCATTCAACTCAAACGGCCCTCATTCTGTGATTCTGTCTGTCTGTCTGTACGTCGAAAATCAGCCGAACCGCGGAACAGATTGCGCTGAAATTTTAAACAGACATCCGGTACGAGTTTATTGACAACTGTTAACAAAATCAGCTTAATCCATTGCGATTTAAGCCTATAATAAATAAAAATGTTATTTTTAAAAATATCGATAGCATTTGTTTAGTGGCAGCTAGCGGGACGAAATTTGCGTGGCATGGCATGGCCTACTGGTAAGCATTTAGCCTACCGTACGGAGGGTTGGGCTTCGATACCCGTTAGTATGAACTTTTTTATATTTTTACGCCCACATATTATTTTTGAGGGGTGTTTAATGGGAAATAAAAATCAGGTGATTTTGTTTTATCTTGGAAATTTGTTAATGTTTCACGCTAGTACGTTTCGAACACGATTCGCATTTTGAATGTTCAATTTAAATAACTAGGGAAACGCCTAAGTCGTTGTTAAATGAGTGAGTGAGCCAAGTGTTGAGTACCCGGGAACATCCCATTTCCTTCCATATACCCAAGGCTGGATCTAGCCCAGTATGGGGAATGATACTGGGTACTATACACATGGTGCTCACTCACTCGTTTAACAACGACTTTGGCGTTTCCCTAGTTTTATCAATGTTGCTAACAAATACTAAAGTAATGCATCTGGAAACGTTCTCGTGTTATGATGCCCTAGCTAGGTTTTACATATGCAATGCAAATAAGTAAAACACGTGAAATAAAGTACAGAACTCCGACATGTTGGAAAAGCTTTAGCACAGACTTGATCACTGAAATTTTTTCACAATGGATGTCAAGTATCAAACTCTACCAAATCTATAATGATATTTTATTTAGTACCTTACATTCCCAAAATGTTACACCGCAGATCGAGTTTTAACATTGGTCAGCGTATGAATAATAATCTGTTACACCGCAGATCGAGTTTTAACATTGGTCAGCGTATGAATAATAATCTGTTACACCGCAGATCGAGTTTTAACATTGGTCAGCGTATGAATAATAATCTGTTACACCGCAGATCGAGTTTTAACATTGGTCAGCATATGAATAATAATCTGTTACACCGCAGATCAAGTTTTAACATTGGTCAGCGTATGAATAATAATCCACGTGAACATCGTGCGATAAATTAGGCGTAACGCAATTTAAAACCTGTGTCTTATACTTTTCAGCGGATTTTATTTTCGGGGTTTCCTTCCTTTTAATTATGTCCGGGATGAAAATCCTAATTGCGTAGAACCTGTTCACGGGAGTAATTAAAAATGATGCATCGATATTCCATCACTGTTGGCTAAGGATGTGGAACGGGTGTATATGGCCAGCCAGTTAGCATGGTTCGCTAGGATCTAGAAGCTTACGTTGTTATTAATGCCCATAATGATTTGCTTTATTTTCTAATAAAATCAAATGGCTACAAGGAATCTGCAAACGTTGTAATGTTTTATTACAAATGCCTAAAAGTCTATGAATTTCTGTATTGAAATGCAATTCCAAAACTTTTATTTTGTTGTCATTTTATTCATATTAGAAATTATTTACAGTTTTAATCCAAAACGAAATCCAATAGGCTATATTTATTGTCTTTGTAACTGAATAAATAGGAAAAATGTAAAATAAATAAATTATTTAGCTTATCTCTTGCACACAATTGCACTGTATGAAGAGTGTTTGATGATAATCATCAACTCTATTTGTGGCAATGCAATATTGCATCGCGAGTACCGTCAATACTACTTTATCGTTAAAAAGTCCATCGCTAGGACAACATCTATAGGCAACATAAAAAACTTTCACTACTGTTGAACAATGATTTTATAGCACAAATAGTCGTGTGAAAATCACACGAATTCCAGTGTCTAAACTCAGTATGATTTAACTAAATCATTTTCTTGCAGCGTTATCGGTTTTGTTTCTGTTCGTGAACCAAAGTTCACTTATTTACTCAAATAAAAAATAATACATCGTTTTTTTCTCTTTAGGAAAGAGTGTGACCTGTTAAGAGCATTTTGTTTGTAATAGATAAAGTGTAATATAAAAATAAGTTTTATACTAATCAACACTTGCCATGAATAACCAGCCACACTAGTGTACACAACAACAATATCACCACTAACAAACGTCTATAGCAACACAACAATTACACCTGTATGTAGTATCACAATTTGAACGAGTAACATGAATCTAACCAAAATTTCACTTACAACATTTTATTATTATTATTATTATTATTATTATTATTATTATTATTATTATTATTATTATTATTATTATTATTATTATTATTATTATATTAAATAAGCTTTTACGCCAAATAAGACCTCGCCATTGTCAAACTCTATCGACTCGGGAGACATACCTCTTTTGCAACCTTCTTCCTGTTGACGGCTTTTTCACGTACCAACTTATAATAAAATATTACTTTAAAAATGATTATAAAATTCTTGTGCAGAGAAATAAATGCACACGTAATCAGGGAAAACAAAAATTTGCAATTCCGGGAAGTAATAATAAATACGGTCAAAGGCGCCTAGAGTGTTTAGTTCCCGAAGCTTTTAATGACTTACCTGATCAGTTATTAAATTTTACTAAAATTTCCGAGGTCAAGCAAGAAATAAAAATATATTTGTTGTCTCAATTGAGTGCTCTTACCTAAATCTGTTTTGCTCTTACCTTGTTTCGAACTCATCCTTTACCTATGTTTCTGACAAGTTTCTGATATGTTTAAGAACAAAAGCCTTGAAGTTGTGTAGTGTTTATTTTTTTAATTTTTAAGTTACGGTTAATCTACCTCAATTTGTTTATTTAATGTTTGGGATTTGTATATGTTTTTTCATAATGATTCCTTCCTCTATGGTTGTTTTTGTGTAGTTTATTTGATGTTGTTTATTCCACAGATGAGCCCGCATAATGGGCTTTGTGGGTTTCCATGAGATGTAACAATGTTAATTTGTGTTTTGTGAAAATAAATAAATTGAAAAAAAAAAAAAAAAAAAATTATTATTATTATTATTATTATTATTATTATTATTATTATTATTATTATTATACGTTTACGTGGCTCTAGCCGAGTCTGTTATTTCTTATGGTTTACTTTCTTGGGGTAATGCTGCCGATTATCATTTGAGTAAAATATCGACCTTACAAAATAAATTAGTCCGCTTAATTCGACCACCACGTTATGATTACCTTTCTACTCGTGAAACGTATATTTTATGCAATGTGCTTCCTGTAGAAAAACTGTTTAAATATAAAATTATTGTAACATACTACTTTAAAAATGAATTTAAAGATATAATACTAAAAAATAAAGCCACTCGTAGTTTTCACACTGTTCAATAATTTAATGTACCTTCGTTTAATAACAAATATGGCCAACGGAGATTAGGATATTTAGTACCAAAGTTATTTAAATAATTGCCTATCTTTTTAACCATGTGTTCATACTTCAGTGAGATCAAACGGAATTCGAAAGATTATTTGTTGAATACATAAAGGTGTTTACCAATTTTTGGCAAAATTGCTTTTGTTTGTTTTTTGTGTGTGTTTCTGAATCATTAACATTGATTTTTTGGGAATTCCGCTGTTTTTGATTTGATTGATTAATTTTTGTATAATTTTTATTAGGTATAATTCTTTGTTATTTCTTAACGAAATGTCTATTAACAATCTGTGTTTATTTTTTTATTTTTTTTGTATTTAATCTGTATTAGGTGTTGGTTGTGCATACATGTAAGTGACCGGTGCGCTCTCAATATTTGTTCTATGCGCCCCACTAATAAGCTGTTTTGCAGCTTAGTGGGAAAATATTTATGTTCCGAATAATGTATATTGCAAAGTATGTACAATAAAAAATAAAAAAAAATAAATTATTATTATTATTATTATTATTATTATTATTATTATTATTATTATTATTATTATTATTATTATTATTATTATTATTATTATTTTATTGGATGTATTTCATACAAACTCGGTTAAAACCGGAGCTAACATGTTGTACGGACTTACGTCAAGTACTTCCATGTGTACCTATTACATACATATATTACTTTTGTCTTAACTCTAACTAAAATAAGTCATTTATAAATTCTAATATGTTTGTAGATGATGTTTTCTTTCTGCTGTGTACGGTCGTGGCCGATTTCTCGTCGCCATCCTAGCATTTGCTCTTCGGACTATGGGAACCACGAAAACCATGTTCAGGATGGAAGCTGTCTCGAAATCTCGAAGTATCATTCTTAGTTTAGAAATTTACGAACTATTCTACACGTGTTACTGAGTATTACTGCCTTTTGAGTCTCGATGTATACATTGGGTTGAAGATCTAGTTGTTTAATGCTTTCATGTAGCTTCTTCGGTATGATGCCGTTGGCTGATATAATGAATGGGATTGTATTTACCTTTTTCTGTTTCCACATCTTCTTGATCTCAATTGCAAGTTTCACTATACTTGTCAATTTTTTTTTTCCACGTGGTCTCGACGTTATGGCACATTGGATAGCAACGTCGATAAGGGTAGTTTCTTGTTTCTTCTTGTCAATTATTATTAAATCCGGTCTGTTGTGATGTATCGTTTGGTCTGTTATAACTGTGCGGTCGTAATATAATTTGTAATCTTTACTATCTAGTACTTTCTCTGGTTTGTATTTGTAGTAAGGTGTGTGTGTGTCAATGAGGTTGTACTTGATTGCTAGTTTTTGGTGAATAATGTTAGCTACTTGGTTATGTCTGTAGAGGTAATCTGTTTGACATAGTGACTTGCACCCGGATATGATGTGTTCGATTGTTTCACCCTTTGCACTACATTTTCTACATTGATCGTTTACTGTCGCATCTTGTATTATGTATTTTTATAATTGTTCGTCGCAATCACTTTGCTTGAATAGCCATCATTAAACCTTCAGTTTCTCCAAATAGTTCCCCGTTGTCTAACCTCCTATTTGATGCTTTAATATCTACGTGACCTTTGTGTAGTTCTTCATAATGTCTCTTGTGTAGGGTCTTTTCTGAGAGACGTAACTCTTTTGAAGCGTCAGTTATGAGTTTCCCTTGTAGATTGACATTTTCGTTTGCTAGATTGAGTGGAGAATTAATGATTTGTCAGCTAGCACCACAGCCCTATGAAGTGTGGATTGGTTGCTCTTTGTAAAAAAGTATTTTCTTAAAATGTCTATTTGTTTATAATATAAGTTGTTTCAGATCAGTTAGGCCCCGTCCTCCTTTTTCTCTTGGAAGTGTCAATCTCTCTATTGCTGATTTAGGATGATGTATTCTGTGTTTGGTAAGTGTGTACGAGTTAATATTTCCAACGCGTGGATGTCTGTCTGCGTCCATTTAATGATTCCGAATGAATATGTCAGTACTGGTACAGCATATGTATTTATTGCTGCGATCTTGTTTTTACCGTTTAGTTGCGTCTTGAGGATAGACTTTAGTCGTTTCTTGTATGTATCTATCAATTTTGCTTTCATAACTTTATGTTCAATTCTGGCAGCTTGTGAGAATCCTAAATATTTGTATACATCGTTATCGTCCATTATTCCAATCCTATTTCCATCATCTAGCTGGAACTCTTCTGCTTGTGTAACCTTACCCTTTTCGATATGTAGCGTCTTACATTTGTCTACTCCAAAACTCCATGCAGATATCTTGACTAAATTCTAATGTTGTATTGACTAGACTGTTTAGTTGAGCAAAATTTGATGCATACAACTTTAGGTCATCCATGTAGAATAGGTGGGAAATTGTGTGACATACCACATTATTGTCCTTAATTTTAAATCCGTATGTTGATTCGTTATTATTATTATTATTATTATTATTATTATTATTATTATTATTATTATTATTATTACCTGCAGATAAGCTGTTTTGCAGCTTCGCAGGACAATCGATTGTATCTGTAAATAAATTGTTCAATAAAGAATCTTTAAAAAAATATATATATATATATATATATATATATATATATATTATATTATTATATTATTATTATTATTATTATTATTATATTATTATTATTATTATTATTATTATTATTATTATTATTATATTATTATAGATTCATAGCAGTTGTCGAAAAAGTTTGCCCCGACTGGGGCTCGAACCCAGAACCTCCGGCTTAACGTGCCATAGCTCTACCAATTGAGCTACCGGGACCACAGAACAAACCTTTACTAAACTGCTATTTGTTGTGTTTGTTGACCTCCATGACTATGGACTATTTATATATGGGCAAACTTTTTCGACAACTGCTATGAATCAATAACTATGTCCTTAAAAGCGGGCTTTTATCTTATATTCATTATTATTATTATTATTATTATTATTATTATTATTTATTATTATTATTATTATTATTATTATTATTATTATTATTATTATTATTATTATTATTATTATTATTATTATTTTATTGGATGTATTTCATACAAACTCGGTCAAAACCGGAGCTAACATGTTGTACGGACTTACGTCAAGTCCTTCCATTGTGTATCTATATTACATATCTACATTATTACTTTGTCTTAACTCTAACTAAAATAAGTCATTTATAATGTAGTTTGTAGATGATGTTTTCTTTCTGCTGTGTACGGTCGTGGCCGATTTCTCGTCGCCATCCTAGCATTTGCTCTTCGGACTATGGGAAACCACGAAAACCATGTCAGGATGGAAGCTGTCTCGGAATCTCGAAGTATTATTCTTAGTTTATTATTATTATTATTATTATTATTATTATTATTATTATTATTATTATTATTATTATTATTATTATTATTATTATTATTATTAGGCCTATTATTACTATTATAATTTATTTTTATTTTTATTATTATTATTTTCTTAATAATTTTTAATACATTTTAAGGTGTATGCTACTTTTTGAGTTTTAAGTTCTCAACGTATCATAAGTTATTTTTTTTCAATATGATTTTATTATTATTAAGACGCAGCTGCCAATACAAATAATGATGTTATTCAGTCAAAACAGGTCAAAATATTTGCAAATGTAAATTTTGAAACCATAATAGAGTTTGAATCTTTTCGGTGTAGATAAGTCAACGCTTTATTTTCAAAACAATGTGTTTATTGTTGGTGCAACGGATAAACTATTGCAATATCATTATTATCCACACAAGGGTTAGAGCAGGGCTTACACACCCTAAGACTCCTTTAAGTTAAGTAGATATGCTCATACCACTACAGCCAAGACGGATGAACAATTATTATTTTATAAGTTAAATATGTATTGAAAATCATTTTTACGAAGACAAATGTATTACATGTCCAAATAATTAATTGCTTTTCATATATTTTTAAAGTGATATTGCAGTGTTTAGATTAGATTGCTCGAACTAGGACTGGTTGCAAGCACGTTGCTGCCAGCCTAGGATGCGAACGCTCGTGAGCTTACGCCGTAAGAGAGGTGAATGCTCTGTTGTCCCGTCCTGTATGAGAACGCACGTTGTTCCACAGAAATGTTGAAGACATAAGTCACTGTTATTTATTTTATTTATGTATGCATGTATGCATTTATTTATTTATTTCAGATGGCGTGCTTGTGAACAAGCTTGTTACCAATTGTTGGTTATTCGTAGCGGAAGAGTAATGTACATTGGCAAAATTTCGATTATCTCTGTAGTGACCATGCCGCGTGCCTTATTGTCGAGATCTGTGTTCGATTCCCATTTAAGACTGGGGCTATTTTACAATCATGATTTCAATATTAATTGGATATTATACGTTTTGAAATTAAATGCCAATTACAACATATTTGCAACTACTAAGGTAAAATTGAAAGAAAAATGAATCCAAGTAAAGCGTTAGTGAAACGGATACGATTTGTGTTTAATTAATAACGACTCTCTTAATTTTACCTTGTTTTGGTAGGGTGATTCAATGAATCACGAAATATTGCCCGGGAATTTCCTTGTAAAGTGTAACTAAATGTTCATTCACTGAAAATCTTAGACAAGACCCGTTTCTCTCCACTTATCTCCTTCGCGATTTCTTCTGCTCATTGAGGACATGGCGAAATCTTTTTCAAAACGGATACATGCCTACCGACATCCGTTATACATTTTGATTTGTACACTTTGTGAATTAAGTTCAATGTGTCAGCTGGGTGCATGGTTCTCCCGAGAGTTGGCTTATTGGCACTGGCTCCTGAATCCGTCTTTCTATCATGTGGAGCGTGAACCAAATCAATACCTAAAACCAGCCACCTCCGTCTCCGTCTCTGACTCGTCATTAATGACCGTGGTCTGATCGCCCAGCCACTCAACGGTCACACCACGTCAACGGTCACACCACGTCAACGGTCACACCACGTCAACGGTCACACCACGTCAACGGTCACACCACGTCAACGGTCACAAAGGCCACGTCAACGGTCACACCACGTCAACGGTCACACCACGTCAACGGTCACAGCACGTCAACGGTCACACCACGTCAACGGTCACACCTACTCTCACACTATGCATGTGTGCATACCGTGCACCATTTCATATTGGTGCTACGCGAATTCTTCAATATTTTGGATTTATTTTCAAAATGTGTAGAAAGGGTGTTGAAACAACGGTATTTCTAGATGTAAATGCCCATTAATCATAGGTTCTGCTCCTCTATCCATGGCGAAACCAAGCACGGGTCGCAGTCAAACAAAGGAGCTATTTAAATTACTTATTAGAAAATTGAATACTGTAATGAAAACTGAGATTCGAAGTTTGCTAGCGGTAAAATGATTTTAGATCTCATTACGAAATTAAATAGCGTAAAATGTCAGTTGTGTTCGAAATGAATCAATCAAAATAATGTGTCGATCGCTATCACGCAGTCCTGCTTTTCGCTTTCTTCATAGAGTTCAACTAAACTTAAATGCAACTAGTACTAGTAATGTATTTTGAGCATGCTTCTGTTCACTTTTAAAATTATAATGTATTGTGTTTATTAGAAGAACCAGGGGAACATATAAAATACATTGCTTCTGTGAATTGGGAGTTGAGAAAGTGACGTGTTGAATTATGTAGCAAAATGGTACATTGAGGAGCATCAAGCCGCCAATGTTAGTTTAACTCTTATTGCTGTACTATTGCTACGTCTTCGAGTTCAAAGTAACGACGTGCGCCACTGGGTTGGGGTTGGCAGTGGCGAACGAGTTGGCCCGAAATCTTTTTAGTCACGCAAAACCGTGATTTTGTATTTCGGGTATTAAATTCAGCAATAAAGTAGATTGGTGGGTGGTAGCCACGGATTCGTCGTATACGAAATAATTTCTGGTATATAAACATAATCTTCCTGCCACGTTTCACGGAAGCAATATGGCTCACTCATGGAGAAAAAATATATCCTAAAGAATGATGTTCAGAATATTTTCTTACAGGATATATGGTTGTGCCTACACTGTACTTAACGGCGAGAAATTGTACTGCGGACAGTTTTTCGTCGAGATAGTAAAAGAATGACATGCCTCAAAGAACCAAAGCAGGGATTAAAAAAAAACTCCATTTCCCAAGAAACAAAATTCATCACAATTATGACAGACATAACCAAATTATTATAAGTGGACTAAAATACTCTGACATAATACAAGAGCCACAGAACATGGCAGTTTGTGTTCAAAGTTTATGATCAATTATTTTATTTATAGAAACGTTGTTAGGTTGAAAGCATCCAATTTTGAAAATCTTTGTTGAAATCTTTTGAATTTACATCTATGGTGACATTAGAGGGTTGTATTATTATTACCCAGTCAGTAACGTGGAACGACAAACTAGACCCTCAACCTTCGATCTAGGGATATCCTACGTTATAAACTCCGTACCGATGGGAAGCCTCGAAAGCTCAATGTCGCGTGGAAAGATATGTTTTGAGGTAAAACTGCGTGTAGTTTAACAATATAATAATATTTTACTACCGACGTTTCTCTAGGATTTTACCTATCTTGTTATCAATAATTTTGTTTTTGTTTTAAATCTTGATAAAGCTATAGGTGAAACGTCGGTATAGTGAAATATTATTTTATTGCTAAACCATACTTAATACCTCAAAACATCACTTTTCATTTAATATGTATACGATCACATCTTTTTTAAAGTTACGGATTACCCGAAAAATAGCGTGTTCATATATATATATATATATTAAATAATATATTAATGATGATTGTGTTTTTCAGTGTTGGAATGGAACTTTTAAAAAAGAACGCGTTCCGTTTTCAGGAACTTTTTAATGAACGCGTTCCGTTTTTAGTTAGAGGAACTTTCAACACAAAAGTTACAAAGTTGGGGAACTTTTATTAAACATTTTGAAGTTCCTCTCACTCTTAAAGATGACAAAATCCACCATGCCTCTACATTTGAAAACATATTTGGCTGATACAGATATGAAAATCAAGTAAAAAAAATCAGTAGCACATTACTTTTAGGAGGCGTAACCTTGATTTATGAACCTGACATATTTGCTCTCGACGACGCGGCTTAAAAATCGCGACCTAGATTCAATCTCCCATAATTTATCTGATAAAGGAACTTTTAAACAGGAACTTATATTATTTTAGGAACTCAAAAGTTCCTTTTTATGTGAAGGAACTGTAACTTTTAAAAGTTCTCTTTGAAGGCCAAGTAACTTAACTTTAAAAAGTTCCTCTTTTGCGGGAACTTATACCCAACACTGGTTTTTCATTCCACAACACTCGCATAACAATCTCGTGTTTTAATACATCGTGACACATCGTGACACATCGTGACACATCGTGACACATCGTGGCTCTTCGTGATACATCATGGCACATCGAGACACATCGTGACACATCGTGACCAAGTGTATCTTAATGGGTTATGCCACGTGAAGTTTTTCTGATTAATTATTACATTTTGTAATACTGACGCTTGTATAATATTTATTTATGAAGCATCTTAGTATCTTAACATCCCTTAAAAGCACCCGTGTGTTTGAGGCTCAGTCCAGTTTGTAATCTTAAGTTGTTATGAAATTACCTCAATGTGTAATAGATATTGTTTAATTTCGAGGGTTTATTATGACATAAAATTCCTGGTATCGAAGCAAACTAAAATGTATATAATACTTGGTTCGTGTTGTAAGCCAAATTAAGTAACCCCCTTATTACATCAGTTAATAAGTAACAAGACGAAGACAATTTATAAACTGTAATTTATGCTCAAAATTAGTAGATCAAGTTTTAATTTGTATTTAAATTTGTGATTTTTCTTATCGTACCACAGAATATTCCAAACAATACTCCACAATTTGTATCTGTCTCTTACTTTTAATACAAACCCTTAATTATTATCCTAATTATACCCGGCATCAAATCTAATTCTCAGTTGAGATACATATGCATTAGAATTGAGATTTATATTTTGATAACATTTTGTTCACATTAAAAGCGGGATTTCAACTCAATTTTCAGCATTGATATGATCTTAATAATTGCCCACAAAATATAGAAACTGATTGAGGTAAAAAAGGAAGTATTACTTAATTGAAAAGTAAAATTCTAAATGAAGGCAGCCATTTTTGAATTTCAACGTTCAGTTATTGATGTTGAAAAACAATGTAAGTACGCAGTCGCAGACGTGGCCAGCAGGTCTTGTAACCTATGATTATTTTAACATTAGCGGGAAAATGCAAAGAACAGTTCGGAAGGGGGGAAGTTAACTAATTTTAATTATATTGTACAATAACTAGGCCAGTTGCTCGTTCCAACGCAGTACAGCTGTGCATTCTGAAACTTGAGACTATAATTCATACGGAAAATAAGCCTAGCTTCATGGACGTCTATAAATAAACATGTGTCAATTCGTATATTGTCATTTGCAATTATTTACATTGAAAATTGTTGGTTTCATTTCAATTCATTGTATGGCATACATATTTGAAGTAGAAGTAAGCCTACAAAACATTACTTTGGAAAAATGTGTTAGTATTTCTCAACGACTGTACATTGTGTTTCGTCTCGGCTAATAGGCCTACACACACACACACACACACACACACACACCTGCCAATTTTGTCTTCGCATCCACGCTTTCGTCAAAGATAACAATATATTTAAATTCACATGTGCCACTTTTTCTCGAATAAGATCCAGATCAGCTGTTGAAATTGTAAAATATGCAATTCTTAGACTAATTTAAGTCTTGCAGAATAAGTATGAGACAGCCATTAGGTACGATAGTCAATCAGGGCCGGTAATAAGTGATTCATGTATGCGGGTAATCACGCCACTGAGAGCGCATGAGAACAACATGCTGGTGTACACGGACACAAAGCCTTTGTTATCACGCAAAGTGTTGATGTTTCACAATGGCGAAAGTAAACATTCGAACTTCTTACGTCGTAAACGTTTTTCATTTGTGTAACTTACAATATGTGTGGTATTGTTAAATGAACTGATCAATTATTAGTAAGACGAACTACGAAGCACAAACGTACTGATGAAGTAACACTTATAAAACCTAGTGCAAACAATTCCAGAGCACATTTTGAATCTAATACAGTGGTAGTTGTTCTGTTGTACGTCATATGTCTGCCGATTACGGGATAAAAAAATATGTAAAAAACGACCACCTAAATAACATTTTTAAAGAGGACAAACAAGTTTCCATAATTCCCATACATTCCATATCCTTTGTATTGAAAATATAATAGCGATCCCATTATGAGAACAAGGGGGGTGTAGACATGATTGGATATTAAAATACAATACAATTTAAATAATCAAATGAAGTTCCTTAAAATTACTTTCTAGTTAAACTAGAAATATATTTTATTCGAAAAAACTGAACTTCAGGGAATATAATAAAATATTTAAATTAAGATGTAAACATGCTGACCAAAATATCTAATATATTACTGACTACTTTTATGTACCTACCTTAATTTACTGTGTAAGAAATAAGTTTGATAAATAAAAATTGGTAAACGCGACAAAACAATTTTTATGAATTATTTGTTATATAAATGGCAACAACTTTTTGTTGTTGATTCATACGCCTTGCTAGAAAGCAATTTCTCAGAGAAGCTGTTTTGTGGCATGTACTATTCTATATGTGTTACGAGGTTTAAAAGTTTTTAATCGAATCCACTAAAAAATACGCGACGATGACAACCCCAACTGAATAAGAGTTGAGTGTAACAAGCTGATGAAAACTGGAAAATGAATGGCTCAATCATATAAAGAGTTTAACTTTATACATACAAGATTCTTATAGGCCTACTTTGACGCTTCCCGATATATTAAAAGATAATTAGTTACTGCGACACTGTCCAAAACTCTTTTGGTCATGTGAGTGCCATTTACAACTAGTGCAACAATGGTTCACATCTCAACTAATATTTTACTAAAGTTTCAATTTAGAATAATTTTCAATCTGAACTGGGTTTATTTTGTCACTTTAAATTATAGGCCTTCATGAGAGTGAAGATGAAAATACTTAGCATTTTAACAAGTATACATTCTCTGTAAATTGTCATTGATTACAAAGAGTACTTTCCCAGAACTTGGTGCTGCCGAATACTAATGTTTTGCGCAGGAGTTAAATTATTAAGACGGCGTATAAATGTTTTGTGAATTTTAAAGCTTAACTGAGTTTTCAATATGGACTATAAATTTAAACTAGGAAACGCTCAGTTGGACGCGTTGATAAGCGAGCACGTGCTATAGCTAGACCCACATTCCACATTTTTTTAATTTTAAAATTTGCGACGTTCGCTGTCCACGGGGCCGTGTTTCCAATATTATTTATTATTGCCAAGGTATTTGGGTAAACCCGTGCGTAAACCTTTACTTTGTGGATAAAATCCACCGCCATCTAGAGGACCTTGACATCATTTTCTTTGGAAAACTACTAGGGAAACGCCAAAGTCGTTGTTAAACGAGTGAGTGAGCCATGTGTTGAGTACCCGATTACATTACTTTTCTTCCCCCTTCCTTAGGCCTACCTAGCCTATCATAGGCTAGAGAGGCGCATTATGACCTTACAGTTGACGCGCCCGTCCCCGTATACCAACTAAACTTTAAAAAACTATTATTTATACGAATATAATTACCTATCAAACTTAAATGCAAATGTTCCCGGGTACTCACCACATGACTCGCTCACTCGTCTAACTACGACTTTGCGTTTCCCTAGTCTAGTTGGCTAAGGCGACCTTGTAGGCGAAATGTGAAAGAAGTGGGTTCAATCCCCTGGTCGGGAAAAATTTTGTTATTTCTAGATTGTATTTCAAAAATAATTAAACATGTTTTGAAATGCATATAACGCAGTGTAGTCCATCATCTGTGGCAATAGGGCCTACTATGGTAAACATAGCCAGTACGAAATACGTGAAAATATTGCAAGGTTTACTCAATCTACGAGCGGAATTTGGGGGTACCTTGACGTGCAACATTCGACAGACCTTGCATGGGCACGGCATTTCACGGCCAGGCGAATAACAAACAAAAAATATCTTTTCAAAATCTAAAACATAGTCGTTAAAATAATTTCTAAACATTGGAAGTCTATTTTTCAGTTTATTATTTCTTGTAGGTTTAAATCGCAATGAATCTTGCTGATTTTGTTAGCAGTTCTCAATAAACTCGTACTGGATGTCTGTTTAAAATTGCAGCCCAATCTGTTCAGCAATTCGGCTGATTTTCAACGTACACACACACACACACACACACACACACACACACACACGCAGAAAAACAATAAGGGCCGTTTAAGTCGAATGGAAATCACTACGTTCGCTACGCTGCTTCGTTCAATTAATTTAACTCTTTGGTAACAAATAATACACTACTTCCTCGATAGTATTTTGATTACTTCTAGGTGGCAGTGCATAGTGGCCAGAAACCTCGTGCGACTTTTCGTTGCCATGGTTACGTTACTTTTGTTAAAATGTAATTTCCATCTACACTACTTATCGGATCAAAATAAAATTAACATATTCGTGACCGAACGGACATTCTAAATGATTTGGCCACCTCAGATTTTGTCGCCGTTTAGTTTAAAAAAAAACTTTCGATTAACTTTAATGTAACTTTGTAACTTTTTGAAAGATTTTGCCACAAAACTAATGGCATTCAATCCAGAACGAAGCTTGCGGATGGTCCAAATTTCAACTCGATCCGAACCTCCGTTCGAACGTTATGACGAGACATACAAAAAAAACAAACAAAACAAACAAAAAACAAAACAAAACAAAAAACAAAACCAGTGACTATTTTTTCCGGCAGAGTCAAATGGAAACCCTCGCTTCGCACGCTTAATCAACCTTTCCTAAAATTTGTAACTATATCACTCATATTAACGGCATTGGGAACAACTTACTAGTATTCCTGAAGTAGGCAATGACAACATACAACTTGCGGGTAATTCTTGTGTGAAATGTGTGATACGTTACAAAATAACACATTGTGTCCCTCACAAACTGCGTTTATATAAGTTTTTAGTGTAATGTTTCAATGGATGAATGCTGAAAAACTCAGTCAAACCCGTGAACATGTTGTACTTGTGCAGACGTATGTTTTTCTAAGTTCAGACTTCATTACAAGCTTTAATTATAAAAAAAATCTTTTTTTTGCTTCAGGTCGTGAAAACCAAGCCAAGAAAGATGTCTCCTTGAAGTTTCAACCTTCGAAGTAAAGGTATTTACTCTACTTTTCTACAAGGGTTCAGTTTAGTATCAAAACCACAAGTTCATCTTTTGTATTCAGTTGACAGAATACAGCGTTTCTTGGACGGCATGCTTAGAAATGCAGCAGAACTAAATCTATTCTTATAAATATAGCATACTATTTCAACCATCTGTCAATTTTTTATTTCTGTGTTTTACATTTTATGGAGAAAATGCATTTAACATTACATAGCACTTTTTGTTTTGTTCCAAGTTAGATGCAGGTCGCACGGAGTCTTGGTGCAGGTCTATGAGTTTAGCTCTAACATTCCTAAAATACGAGTCTTCTAAATTTTTGAAAGAATCGAAGCGCAAATCTAAAACTAAGGGATACATCTAGTTAAATTGATGATCTGAATAAATAATCAATAATGCGGACTTCACGAATCTGCATAAAGTAATCAGCACATCACATAATCAGGTATAGGTTCTTCAATTGAAATGAAAATATGTAGAACATAAACGGTAAATAAACAACTAAAAATCATTTAATTACAAATATAATTAAATCCGGTGCTATATCTTATTAATTATTTTCAGTTTATATAATATATTTGAAATTTCGCACAATTCATCCTCATGACACATATTGTAGATTTATTAGGTGGCGTGATTCTACGCGACTTATTTACGTTATTATGTCACAGAATGTTTAAAGAAATATCAGTCTAGCAACAAATGTATTTGATTATATTTCTAATTTGTTTTAATGTACGTGTATTTTGTTTGAACGTTTTGAGCTTATCAGAATAAACAGATATTGAAACGTGATTTAGTACTGCTTCGCATTTTATCATATCTTATAACATATTGTGTATGAGGTCGAGTCGAGAGTTTCTGCATCTTTGAAATGTGTTTTGTATTTTCCCTATTTTTAAAGCACTCTCTGTGCCTCTTGGTTTTATTTATTATTTTTGAGTTCAATGGGTTGTACTAGAAATTATAAGTAATTGTATGTTTAATTTATGTGTACAGAAGGGAACGATTAATCTAGTTCCTCGCGCGACGGTAATTCAATGTGTTTCCTATTAAAAATGTTGAGCGTCTCCCAGGATATGATATTCGTTCCGCATCTTATATAACTTGCAGCAGGGAACTTTCATTGGACATTGAAAAATGGTAATTTTCCGTTTTCACGATACTTTTTAATAACGCTTTAGGAACTGCGCCACAGCGAACAGTAACGAAAAAATGTCATCAAATTCAAATATCAGCGGAACAAAATAACTTGGTTAAAAAATTCAAATATACAGAATGCTCATATGGTTTATGAAAATTCCTATCCATCCACCCTATAAGGCATAAAAACATTGGCAAAACATACCCTCGACATGAAATCATTTTTAAATCAATCGCGGACTCATTAGGCGTATGTGCCGGCGCGACGCCAGTTATTCCCACCCGCACCAGCTCCCAATGTAATCAAAAAATAAAAATTGAAGTGTAATAAAATCACACATTTCCCCGTAATCCTTAATTGGAATTCAATGAGCGTTCTAAATTCAAGCGGAGCAGATAAAAAATACAACCGAAATAAATCTAGTTACCCTATATGTGGAAGCTAACTGCATGGCTTAGTGTAGATGTGCATTACAATTTAGTCTAGCCAATGGTATGAATGTGAACGTGTCATCTTTAAATAGACTCGTGCGACTGTGGAAATCGGTAATAGCTAATGCACTAATGGTTCAGCACGATATACGCGTGTGATTGGGATTATTGGAATATTACATATTATTATCCATCATCAACCACAATAACGTTAAGAAGTTATGTCGTGTCGCACGTTGGCCGCTCTGTCAGCAGTCATTGCTCATTACGCCCTCACAGTGCGGCTCAAGCATGAAGCGCGAGACTCTGAACCCGCCACCGGGCAATCCTGACAAAGCTTTCTCCGAGGTTTTCTTCAGTCGTCGGATAACCAACAAATGTGCCAGACACAATGGTCCATATTCGTAAACGAATTATCTAGTTAGACACATGCATTCCACCCTGGGCGGTAGTCACGATACATTTATTTCCATGCAATCTGTAGAGGAGAGCCTAATACCTCTTTGAATAGCTATAGCTGAGCTCCTACACAGATTGCAATGTTTCACGAGAAGCCTGCCTGAGTTGGTGTACTATGTTGTTGCAGAGAGATTGTCCATGGGCTGTATCAATTTCATTCGCATTTATGACGGAAGTAAACCTTAAAATCTCTTATTCAGCATTTCCGGTGGAGTGGAGAGGATCGAGCTCGGGGCTCGGGCCTACGTCGCGCGTTACGCTTCTGCTTGCCAAGTACGCAAGCCATCTTAGCAGGCTTACCATTGATACGTCAACTGCCACGTACGAAAAACATAATTTTTAAGTTCAATCAAACATATAATTTTGTATTTTATGATACGTGGTTTTTGACGAGACACATCACAGTCGATTGCGTCGGGGCCTACAGGGTTCGTTTGGTCGCTTTGGTTTAATGTCCCTCACTCAAAATCAGTTATATGACTTAATGGGTAGACTATAAATACGAATTTATTTATTTATTTTATTTGTTTATAAAATTATTTATTTTGGTGTACCGTTTAACACGTTAGGTTGTACGTATTCAAACCAAGGTTCTGCTATTTCGACGAGATTTGATTCAATAATAAATATGAGCTTTTGCTGGGTTTAGATTCAAACGATTTACAAAGTCTGAAACTTATTTTAATTATCTGTTATCTTTTAATTATTAACGTTAAGTTACGCGTTTGGTGAGATGTTTGTTTTTCCATTAAATTCGCCGAGTAATTGCATAGCCAGTTTCTACCTCACTTGCATGGTTTCTTATTAGTCACGTACATGAAGCCATATGCGGGTTGTTTGAAACTAGGAAGTGTGAACAGACATATAACGCGTGGACCAGCGTACGTGAATTAATTACAAGCTGTATTTGGAATCTGTGACCTGGCTAAAAATGCACCGAACATCTGCTACCCATCATTTATAAAGACGACTCTTAGTTCGTCAAAGGCTGTGCAAATGATCAAATAGAATTAATTTCATGAATAAGTGTAGGCGATACAAGTAATAGTCAATGTATTTGCACTGCTGTGTGACTTGTAGTCGGCTGGCAATGAGTTTCTTAGCTCCAGCGTACCTACGTCACTGGAGGGCATATCGAGGCAAGTGGCAGATGCTTGTTAGACACTTTGAAGGATCAGTTATTGTAGACACAACCACGTTATGCGAACCAGTACGTGAATAATGTCCACAGTAAATCGATCGTCTTCCAATATTATTAACGAACTTTAATTCAACTTAAGGGAGGTCGGCCGGGGTGGGGGCTAAAAGCCGTAAAGACGGGCCGTCAAAGAAAATAAGCTTTTCAAATTTGTTCAAGTTGATAGAGCTTACATGATAGAATCTCAATAAACGAGTGAATCCTGACTTGAAAGGCTGGACAGGAGCAGACCTACCACATCTTAACCTCTCTGCTTTACTATTCCCGAAGATGGATGACGTAGTGCATCGATACCTGAACACATTCCACGTTCCGTATGGTTGGCCCCCACCCCACCCCCTCTCGACGCGTCATGATAACCCCCACCCCCACCCCCACCCCTTCCCCTTCCCCTTACACCACGTCCTCGCATTACAGCGCGCTGATAAGTGAAGAGGAAGGAAGGAAACATCGCCTTAAAGGAGCAGCTGAGATTAAACAGGCACTTCATCAGAGATAGAGTGAGTTGACTCTAGGCAGAGTAGCACGCGCTCGTAAACAACGATGGTGGCCATGATCATCACCACAAACACTCAATAATAGCATCGATTTACTTCATTTTTACTTAATGTCATTTTTAAACAGTTTACAAATTTATAAGTATAAAATTTCAACTTTATAGCAGATATTAAAGATATTTGGGATTTGCACTTTTTCAAAATTGCTTACTTTTCAACTTGGCTTACATTGAATTAGAACATCTCTTGTAGTTCTATTTAAATTGCAATGTTTAATAATATTATATTAATCGGACCCCAACCGCCCCGTACCGTGAGGGTCGCACGAGTGTGCGGATATCCGCGGCTAACCCGCAGCCTGGCGTGCACGAGTGTGCGGATATCCGCGGCTAACCCGCAGCCTGGCGTGCACGAGTGTGCGGATATCCGCGGCTAACCCGCAGCCTGGCGTGCACGAGTGTGCGGATATCCGCGGCTAACCCGCAACAACACACCTCAGTTCTGAAAAACTCGTTTCACAATAAAATTTACAATTTGTATTAATATAGAAACTATTTCAAAATAAATATTGCTTAATAGAGTGGGAATGAAGTGACACTTTTTGTGGGGTTTATGTTGTAATGCGAATCTCTAAAAGTTGACATAACAACATAAGAAGATAGTCATCAGTGTATGTGCAAGAATGCATATTTCACGCGTTGAGTGCAATTTGATGCCAGCTAAAACAAGGTCGGACTCCTGCATGGACACATGACACACTCGTCTCGCCACTAGTTACCACGATGTACATTGTACAAGGCTGAATTATTTATTTTAACATCGTTATATCCATTCCACGAGTTTCTATAGTGATAGTTTTGGCTATAACCAAGAAGACGAGACATTTGGATCTGTGCATGCTCTTGAATTATTGTTTAGACCTTACACTTCAATGGTGATATCCAAAAGTAAGTAAAAATAGTATTTCTATTTTGAATATCTATCATTTCTTTCCCCTAAAAGATGCAAAATGCTCCTGCATATATATATATGATAAAAACAAGGATCTTGGGTAAAACCGCGTCGAAAATAAGATGAACCAGGGCAGAACCTGGGCGTCCACCGACGTTTCGTCTGTACTACGTCAGACATTTTCAAGGTTGACTGTGACTCTACGGAGGTTGGAGTCATAGTGGTTGGCAAGCACGCAGCGCCCGCCTTATATAGCCTCGGCTGAAGGTGCGGGGCGGCGAGGTTATATAGAAAATAGGTGCGGGGCGGCGAGGTCGGTTGCCAACCACTGTGACTCCAATCTCCGTAGAGTCACAGTCAACCTTGAAAATGTCTGACGTAGTACAGACGAAACGTTGGTGGACGCCCAGGTTCTGCCCTGGTTCATCTTATTTTCGACACGGTTTTACCCAAGATCCTTGTTTTTATCCTATGACGGGCCGCGAAAACCTACAACAATCCATATATATACACTACCTATATTAACATATGATGGTGCTCTAACGTAGCCAATGGTCTGGAAAGAAGAAAGTGCTCTACAGCTACATGCAGCTGAGATGAAGTTAATACGCAGTGTGGCAGGTGTGAGATGGACATGATACGAAGTGGTGTGATAAGAAAGAAAGTAGGAGTTGAGAGACTAAAGTTCAAGATGGGGAAGAACCGACTACGATGGTATGGACATATGAGAAGAATGGAGAAGTATACAATCCCAAGACAAGCATTTGAGCCAAAGAATGATAGGAGAAGAGTGGGAAGATTGCAAGACCAAGTACAGGCGGATGTGGAGTATAGAGGAGAGGAGTGGGTAGTGGTTGAAGAGAGAGAAAGATGGTTGGAGGACAGGAAGAAGTGGAGAGAGCTGGTGTAGCGACAAGAGAATGAAGAATGAGATGAGGTGCCGAGCTTGGCAGGCCGGTGCTGATTCGGTGATGCCCAAGATAAATGGTGGAAACACACCTTTACCCAACTTAATTATGTTGGAACACAGTGTAGTGGTAAATGATTCATTATTTGAAAATTTGTATAGGCCATCTTAGCCATTTAATAGGTAAGAGCGCATTGCTAAAATAATTCCTGGTAATTGGTATGGAAAAGCTTAAACATATTTTATGTTAGCATTTCGCATTGTTATCTAGAAAAACACGTTTGCCGATTCAGCTTCGAAAACCTAAATCTTTATTTTTCTTACTTCTAAAGTGACACCAAAGATTATTAGGTAAACACCTCTATTACCTTTGGGGATGGGGATAACATGAATACACAACCATTTTCATTCGAATCGTGCACACTTATTTTAATTCTGATGTTTATAAAGAATTTGCATATTTTTCCTGTTAGTTTCGTCAAAGCAATATGGCTACCGACTACTACATAGGCAATCTATGCGTGAACAGTTTCACAAAATATGGCTACCGACTACTACATAGGCAATCTATGGTGAACAGTTTCACAAAATATGGGCGTGTTTAAGTGCGGGTGTTTAAATTTTGGTGTTTTGTGGAACTAACTACGAACGAACTCCACCCCCTAACTTGTTACCAAACACAAGCTACAAAAGCAAAAAGTATAAACAACTTTGTTCTCGACTCACTGATATTCGGTTGATATCATGTGTATTGTTCAATACAAAACATGCATTTGTGAAAGTTATTTAGGAATGTGATGTGTGGTTGTTTTTAGCTAAACTAGATTGTCAGCGAAGTTTCACCGCAAAACTGTATAAATATTAAGTCAAAGGTGTATGAGTTTCGGGCTTCCAAATAAATTTAATGACGGATTATCGAATATTTCTAGGCAGAGTTTTCACCATTTTTATGTACAATTTTACAATATTCCTTCACGAACTCAATAAAACTAATTGTATTGCTATAGGTATACTGACCACAGAACGTATAAATTATAGTTGTCAATACGATTCATTCTCACCCAAAGCAAGTTAGAAAATGACAATTTTTGGTTCTTAAAAATTAAAAAGCATAGCCTACTTTTTCTTGAATGAGTTTTTTTTATTTTTTGGATTCAGAATCTCCAAATTTAATAATTCCCTCTGGCTTTATCTACTTCAAAAGCCACTCATAAATCAACCTAGTTGCTATAAAAATCGTCGAATGTTTAGGTAAGTGAATGCACAAAAATAAATAATAAATAAATTAGGTTTGCTATGACAATGGTGCATTGTATAAAATTTTCGATTTCGTGTGAAGAAATGAGTAGAAAACACCTTTTTTATGTGTGCAGTTGTGAATTGTTATTTTGTATTTTGTTATTCGCTTATAAAAAGGGTTTGTCTCCCAACGAGGCTAGATCCCCCCCCCCTTCCACTCGCTCAACCTGACATGTATAAGCTTCCGGAAAAGATCCATCTAACTTTCCACGGGCCCAGTGGTGTACCAATTTGTACGTTATGACAAGTGAGGTCCAAGGGTTCGTCACCCATTGCAAACTAGCCCTACACAAACATGACTGGAATCGACTTTACAAATCACAACAACAAAATATGTTGAAAGCATTCCAAAATATTAGCTGTAATCCATTCTCATCTTACAGACAAAAACGATTCTAAATTTATAAAAGTTTTAAAACACAAAATATGTGGTTCTTTCAACATGCTGTCTGGGCCAAAATTAAAGTTACGTTATTTCTGATTGTTTACAGTCAGTACAATCTCATAAAACTAATTGATAAATATTGCAGTCAATATAATATTAATTTAACTGCGACGTAATAAATAATTGGAAAATTAAGTAATATTTTCACAATATTATATTGTTAGTTCATATATAGTTATTATTAGTTGATTTGATACAGAAACGAAATTACAAACGTTTGTCCCTGCTACTAATGTCGCGTGTGCACATCCTAGACTACTCATTGGCCATGCAGAGTGCCTGCCCCCCTTTCATCCATGATCATGACCATGATCCATGATCGTTACTGACTTTACTAACATAAGGCTTGCGTATTCCAACACAAATCCAAATTACGCTAGAACTGTTTATTTATTTAGAGGGAAGGATGGTTTGAATAAATAACAAATACAATGTAAATTTTTGTGTCTATACCCACAATGTAATAGAAAGACTTTCTGTGAGGGCTGCCGGTAGAGTGGTCACGGTCGATTAGGCGAAGGTTCTACAAACCATGGTAGTCTTGTCTATACCAGTTGTAAACCATGGTAGTCCTCCCTATACTGGTTCTACAAACCATGGCAGTCTTGTCTATACTAGTTGTAAACCATGGTAGTCCTCCCTATACTGGCTCTACAAACCATGGCAGTCTTTTGTCTATACTAGTTGTAGACCATAGTAGTCCTACCTTCTGGTTTCGTAAACCATGGTAGTTTTTCCTACTGGTTTTGCAAACCAAGATAGTCGTTCCTTCTGGTTTCGTATACCATGGTAGTCCTACCTACTGGTTTCGTAAACCACAGTAGTCCTACCTACTGGTTTCGTATACCATGGTAGTCCTATTTACTAGTTTCGTAAACCATGGTTGTCCTACGTACTGGTTTCGTAAACCATCTTCGTTGAATGCCATTCATATCGTAAACCATCCTCATCGAATATCATGCGGTTTGATTAGTTTTTTTTATGGGAGTGGTGGATTGGCTCACATGTAGTACAATGAATGACGAATGGTGGACGTAAGCTACTTATTAAATTAATTGAAGTTCAATTCATTAATTTATTATCAACTTCGATTGTGAGTAGTTTTAAAAACTATAATTTTTAGTGAATTTTATCTAGGTGCCCGTTAGGGCGCCGCAGCCAAGCCGTGGCGCGCTACACACTCAAGCACCTTATACAACAAGCAGAGTTGGGGTGATTTCGAGGTGTTACCTAGCCGTCATGTAACGTGATGTGAACTTGAAAACTATCACAATCGAGGGGAGTTAGGTACCTGACAACACATGCCAAATTTTATTGGGGTACGACCATTCCTTCTTGGTGAAAAAATGGCTTGAAACATGGTCAAAATCACTTTAAGGATGTTAGCTACTGCTACTGCTACTACTGCTACTACATCTAATTCGTCAGTTTCAATCGTCCCGCGATTCTGACCAGACGGGTGGGGCTACAATGTTCATATTTTACATGGACATTAAGGTTATAGTAATATAGTCTCTTTTTTGAAAAAAAAAGTTGAAAAAGTTGCTGGAAGGCTTCCAAATAAAGGTTTTAAAATAAGCCTTATACACTAGGCATACAATCAACAAGTAACTATAGTTACTTGACACTTGTTGACGGTACAAGCAGAGTTAGGCGGGAAAGTGCGATACGTAAACAAATAGCGGACATTTAAAATTTTTCTTCTTTGTGTGGAACGAGAAAAGGTGTCATTATACTCTCATAAAACAAATCAGAAACCGTCCCTGGCCTAGGCCTAGATGTAGAAAATTATTTATAATACAACAGTGTAGGTCTAAAGTTCCGTTAGGCTATAGGACTAGATAAAATAAATACTCACATTACAGTCATGTTTGACAATCCTAGCCAACCCTAGGCCAGCACAACCTTGTTCTGACACACTTCCCGCACAAATAACTAGTTTTGATTACTAAAAGCCTAATTATTCAGATAAACAATAGTATGATTGTCCACCTAGGCTATACAAAAATGTACGGAAATAATACACCTATTCTTTTCTTGCAATGATCTCACGCAAAACTTCTGTCACTATATAAAAACAAAAACAAAAACTGTGCAAATTTTCGATGTTCTTTTGATAATCATTTGATTTACATGGCTGTGGATGCAGTGAAAGGTGTAAAATAACATTAGTTGTGCGCTTGTTGTAGCATGGGAAAGTTTCAATTGGATGTGAGTTACCTAGACTTAACCAGTCCTTATACCGTCGTTATACCATGGTTATACCACCTATACCCAGGATGTACATGAATCCGGGTCTAGATATTTTACATCCTATTGTTATTGCTAATACCATAGAAATTAAATTAGCTTTGATAAAATTATTATATTTTAACAAATAATTTTGCAATGGAACTTGAAAAAGTAATGAGATCACACACATAACAAAAACTTGTAGAAATACAGCCAAACCATACACACTCAAAAGAAATGAGATCTAAAAAAAGGGCCAAGCTCATCTACCCTTCCACATTTGCGCATTCTTAATTCATAAACGTACAGTGTCCCATAACAGCATCCTCGAAAAGCTTGGCAAAATAAAATTTGCATGTTATTACGTTTAAATTAATTAGAAAAAAGAACTTGGATGAACTATTACGTTTAAATTAATAATCGCAAATTCTATTTTGCCAAGCTTTTCGAGGATGCTGTTATGGGACACTGTACGTTTATGAATTAAGAATGCGCAAATGTGGAAGGGTAGATGAGCTTGGCCCTTTTTTTAGAACTCATTTCTTTTGAGTGTGTAAGGTTTGGCTGTATTTCTACAAGTTTTTGTTATGTGTGTTTAATACTACTCTGTGTCAATAATGGGACATCTTTAAGCGAATATCTTCGGCTCAATGTCCTCATTAGAGTGTATATACGCTTATCGGACACACGAAATTACAACGTTATCTTCATAGCTAGTTATCACCCCCAACACGTGTGTGTGTGTAAATACCCGTGTAATATTTACAAATAAACAAAAACATTTTAAGTTTAAAATGTAATTTACTTACAGAAGTCATGGAAGTCGAACATTATAGGTAGCTATTCGATTAATACGATGCACATAGTGATGTTATGTTCTGAGAAAGGTCATAATAATAAATATAGAACATTATTTTGTTAGTGTAGAAAGTTCGGTGCTTGCATTCGATGTCCAACTTCCACAATAGCTGAGTGGGTATTGTTGGCAGGCTGCAGTCAGGAAGAGAAATGGTTACGCCACCTCTGGTGTAAAGAGAATGATACGACATTTAGTAGGCCTGCTAGGTCAGTCTGCTCTGGTACGATGTGTCTTGATTCCCTGTCAAATGGGTCGAGGGGGGTCGCCGCGCTGAGTTATTGTCCCCCCCCCCCCCAGCTTCACGCAAACCACGCTGGGTATTTGTTTAACCGGCCGCAGAGCACTTCGTCTTCCCAACAAGTGTGCGGCGGTGATTAGCACTACATTTATTACCAAACCAACGCCGTTTAACACACTCGCACTAAAACCGGCATTATCGCACAATGCATGACTTGACTGGATACTGGAGATGGTTTTATTTGCATCTGGAGAGAGAGACGAACACTTCCTCGTACAACCCGTGTTTATAGCACCGACAGACACCGCATTTAATACCCAACAACAAGAATTTCAGAACAAAATAAATAGTTTAAAAAAATGTATTTGATAGAATATCCAATTCCGTTGGTCTATAGATTTTGAACTTTGATTGCAGTTTCTATGGAAGTACGATACTAAAAGCCCTCATAATTAAAAGTAATTATACATACATCCTAGCTTTGTTGTTCTTGTCCTTAGATAAACTTTATGCATATTGTGTTGTGTGAAGCTTATCGACTTGTACATAATACATGTACTCAGAGATGATAATTGCAACTTGTTCCGTTTTGACATTGTAATCACATACAAATTAACCGCGTAGAAAAAACAAAGCTATTTTTTTCTTCACAATCTTGAATTTTTAATAGTCAATTTAATAGTTTTCTCATTATCCAATTCTTAGTTTTCAAGTGGTCCTTGTTAACAAGTCAACCATGAATGGCATTTATTCATTGGTTTATTTTATTATCACCACAGTCATCATTTGTGACGAACATCCTTGAAATGGGTAACACTAATGAGTTCAATCGAAATATGTTTACTGAAGAAAAAATAATGGTTAGTAATTATATTTTGATAACTAGTTATAACATTCAGCGATGAAAACAATGACAGAAAGGTGAAGGTGGTTCCGGAACGTTGCGAGTCGATCGAGTCAACCCGGCGCCTCCACCAAAACCTTGTGTACTTCATCTCAGAGCCGAGTCTTGGCCATACAGCCATCCAGTCGAGTCAACCCGGCGCCTCCACCAAAACCTTGTGTACTTCATCTCAGAGCCGAGTCTTGGCCATACAGCCATCCAGTCGAGTCAACCCGGCGCCTCCACCAAAACCTTGTGTACTTCATCTCAGAGCCGAGTCTTGGCCATACAGCCATCCAAAGAAGCTATTATTTTATTAACTGTCCATAATAAGTATAAGTTAAAATAAAAATTATAGTATTAAAATGTAAAATTTTAAATGTTTCTCTTGGAATTAAACTTTTCTCTGAACTTAGACTTGCTACATTTTTGGATACAACCGAAGAAATATTTCTCATGAATATCGTACTTTTACGATTTTTTTCGATTTTTAGTGCGATATTTTCGTGACATTTGCGCCGATTTTGACCAAACGGGTGGGGCTACAACGTTCATATTTCCCATGGACATTAAGGTAATGATGATGTATTGCTTTCTGAAAGAAAAAGTTGAAAAAGTTAGCCAGAATCTATAGAAAAAAAGCTTTAAATATAAGTTTTTTGATTTTCTGTGTGATATTTTCGTGCCATTTGGGCCAATTCTGACCAAACGGGTGGGGCTACAACGTTCATACTAGGAAAACGCTAAAGTCCCGCCGCGTTGATGGATGAGCTTTTTAAAGTTTTTAGTTTGCGTGGGATATCTTTACTTTTGCAAGTGCTTTGTTTTGTTGCCTACGCATTGTAGGTGATTGTTGTCAAGTTTCTATTGTTTCTTGTCAATTGGTATTATTTATCGTAAAAAACTTATATTAAAAGATTTATTTCTATGGATTCTGGCTAACTTTTTCAACTTTTTCTTTCAAAAGGTACTACATCACCATAACCTTAATGTCCATGTATAATATGAACGTTGTAGCCCCACCCGTTTGGTCAGAATTGGCCCAAATGGCACGAAATATCACACAAAAAATCAAAACACTTATATTAAAAGCTTTATTTCTATAGATTCTGGCTAACTTTTTCAACTTTTTCTTTCAGAAAGCAATACATCATTATTACCTCAATGTCCATGTGAAATATGAACGTTGTAGCCCCACCCGTTTGGTCAAAATCGGCCCAAATGTCACGAAAATATCGCACTAAAAATCGAAAAAAATCGTAAAAGTACGATATTCATGAGAAATATTTCTTCGATTGTACCCAAAAATGTAGCAAGTCTAAGTTCAGAGAAAACGAAGGTCGTGTCAAATTTTCATCAAGATCGCATATGCCGTTTGCCCAGTAGAGAGCGAATAAACAGACGGAAAAACAAACAAACAAAAAAAAAAAACACCCGAGCTAAATTTTTTACGGGGTCGGTGAAATTGAAGTCTTCGCTTTGCTCATCCAATTATACATGGACATTAAGGTTATGGTGATGTAGTACCTTTTGAAAGAAAAAGTTGAAAAAGTTAGCCAGAATCCATAGAAATAAAGCTTTTAATATAAGTTTTTTACGATAAATAATACCAATTGACAAGAAACAATAGAAACTTGACAACAATCACCTACAATGCGTAGGCAACAAAACAAAGCACTTGCAAAAGTAAAGATATCCCACGCAAACTAAAAACTTTAAAAAGTTCATCCATCAACGCGGCGGGACTTTAGCGTTTTCCTAGTATTGTAAAAGTTCAACATGTTTACCATGTTTATAAAAACGATAACTGTTGGTATCATTTGGTATATTTATTAAGTCGTGAAAATAATATGATGGTTACTTTCATGATACCAAAGACGAAACTAAACTCACTACAAATTCAACAAAGGACAATAATTGCAACTGTAGCAGTGTTTACTGTGCTTAGTTACAGTAAGTATCTAGATTCCAAGATTCAAGAAAGCTTGTAGCTAGGGCATAAAGCAACACAATATAAAACTACTATGAGTCATCAATAAAGTACACAAGAGTTGTATGTAACTAGGCCTTCTTTTGTTCTTACAAATACTGTTTGTTTCTGCGATTGTTTTTTGTGGATTTGGTTAGAAGGACTGCCATGCACCATCAGACTGCCTTGGAATCCTGCCTGGCTGATAGTAGCGATTGCCAATTTAGAAAGCTATGCAATGCTACGTCTCGCCTGATAAGGAGAAAGAGAAAGAGAAAGAGGACTATCTTAAACCGGGATTTGCAATGCTCGTGCAGGAATCCGTCTGCGCTGAGATGCAAGGATATGGCATATCCAATTTAATGGATCCTTCGGAGACTAAATCCATCGCAAATTAGAGATAGCTTCAACACCTAATCCCTCTCTCACCCTTCTCCCACTTTCTGTCTTTTTCTTCCCCCGCGCTCTCAGTTCATCTCAACCCCCCGCCTCGCACTTACTGTTGCAGTCAACTCCCGAGGCTAAACCTCCGCTAGAATACTACTTATTAAAAATCTTTGCTTACACGTCACACTCTATGTTCCGATGTGATAAGTTGTTTGCTATTGGATTTATGTTTGCAAAGAATTTTCGTGCAATGACAGGTCTTCTTGGCCAAAAAAAGCACTTGAGACCCCGATTAAATAATATAACAATAATATATTACTAGGAAGCTTCGCAAACGCTTTTTCAGGCGCGTTGTTGCATGAGCGTATTTTTTTAGACGAAAAAAACGTAAAATTGCGATTTTCATGAGAAATAATTTTTCGATTGAGCTCAAATTTCACATTAATATATAAATTCATAAAATTAGGTGTGAAAAAATTATTACAATCGGATAAAGCATGTAGGGTAGGTGTTATAAGCCGAAGAATTTTATTTTAAACCGAAAAAAGTGAAAAATTGCTATTTTCATGAGAAATAATTTTTAGATTACGCTCAAATTTCACACGAATATATTAATTCATAAAATTAAGGTTCTGTAAAAAAATTATTACAATCAAATAAAGCATGTAAGTGTTATAAGTCGAATACAATTTTTAAAAATCGAAAAAAAATCGTAAAATTGCGATTTTATTGAGAAATAATTTTTAGATTGCGCCCAAAAACGTGGCAGTTCTAAGTTTAGTGATTTCGAATACCTCCAGAAAATTTTATCGCAATTGGGGTATCGGTTTAGCCGGAATCGTGTTAACAAACAAACAAAAATACAAACAGAAAAAATAAGAAAAACGAAAAAAATCGTAAAATTGCGATTTTCATGAGAAATAATCTTTCGATTGCGCTCAAAAACGTGGCAGTTCTAAGTCTACAGATTTTGAAGGTCTCCAGAAAATTTCTTAAAAATTGGAGTATCGGTTTAGCTGGAATCGTGTTAACAAACACACAAAAACACAAACAGAAAAAAAACAAGAAAATCGAAAAAATGGTAAAATTGCAATTTTCATGAGAAATAATTTTTCGATCGATTTTTTGCACGTGGCAGTTCTAAGTTCAGAGATTTCAAAGGTCTCCAGAAAATTTCATCGCAATTGGAGTATCGGTTCAGCCGGAATCGTGTTAACAAACACACAAAAATACAGAAAAAAGAAAAAAAAAAAAAAACATTCGGAATTCTGGTGTCTGATTAGACGCTCAAACACACATGTCTAACTATATTTGCGAACATTTTTAAGAAATTGGTATTTGAACTTTAAAGCAAAAACCCAAAAAAAAGAAACAAAAAACACTTAAATGCCGTTAAAAAATTTTTTTAAAATTAATTTTCTTCGAGTCGTCTTTTTTGCACGTGAGCTAGTAATCTAATCAAAGGTCTTAAACGGCTCCTCACAGCAAAATATTCATCCAATCTTGGTTATCGCAATTTACCAATACTGCCAAATACAAAATAAAAAAAGAAACAAAAAGCTGTATACTCATATCAATATTTTTTTTCTCGTCACGGATAAAGATCGTCCCCATTATTTCTATAGATATATACTAACGTTATTTGGAGTACATATTGTAATTGCTAATTCATACATTTATAAGATAAGTTTTGGTTTGGGAAAACTTTAACGACATAAAGATTGAAACTCACTAAGACAAAAATTTAAAACGGCAGTTAGAATGTAAACAATCAAGTAAATAACATTTGCAATTGTTAAGTTTTAATTAAACTTAATTTTAAATTTAAGTTTATTCAGTAACAAAGAACAAAAGCAATTTTCAAGACTAAATAAATAAAATACTTTATGATGAGACAGTGAATTTCGCACTGCACGCTTCTCTCGTAATCAAATAAGTCACCCCATCCATGCAGGCCTAATATGTAGGCTTCCAAAGTATCTCAAGACATACCTGTCAGCATTTACTCTCCAGTTTTATCCACTACCACTTCTTTACGTTATTATACTAATAGCCTTGCTGCTGTCTGCCCTAACTAACTACATAAAATTACACACATTAAATAACTAACTATATGCCATTGTTATATGAGTACTTTTTTCCTGTCAATAAGAATGTAAACTTTCCGCGTTTTTGCATTTATGGCAATCGCATTGTAAGCATAATAAAACCTCATCGTAAAATACACATTTAAGCATAAAATGATCGTACACTCAGAAATAAGAACCCCCCCCCCCCCCATTTTACATTCAAAGCGAATTGCGTCATTGCGATCAATTCATTATTTGACTATTGGACGTGTCTCGTCGTTATAACGTACCAATAGTAGCTAAATTTCTCCTGAAAACTCCAACATCCAACTGTGATTTAGTCTAATAATGAGTTTCGCCCAAACTCCGTGAAATCTTATCCAGAATGTAGAAATGAAAAAATGAAATTTGTCTAGAAAGTGGTTGTAGGAGATCGTGCCACTGCGTTGGCGTTGTTTGCAGGCGTGCATATTATGAACGCGTCCGCCGCCCTAGACGAGAAAGATTCGGCTCTGGCTGCCCAAATCACGACCTTTGACAGTCTTGTGCGTTATTCAGTTTCATAAAGTGAATTGATATTATTATTGAACTTGGCCTAGCAAAACATGGTAGCAATCAATGAGTGCATTTCATCAAAGTAAGACTCATAGTTTAGCACAGGCGCTCATTTTTAACGGTTTCAAAACGATTTAATTCCGTGGGCCAACACTTTTTGCCGTTTTCAAATACGACTCTAATCTTTTATATAACAGTAAAACGAATGCTGCTCCTTGAAAATAATGTTGGCCGTTGATAGCCGGAACAAATTCAGAAATTAAGCTTCTTAACTTAAGCTAGTAAAACGGAGAGAAAATGCAGAAATGTAATGTTTTGAGTAGTTTGGTTTTAATTACTCCTCAATTGTTAAACGTGTATGTTTTCATTGGTTGTATTGTCATCATTATACATTAAATCCAATTATTTAATTATTGTATTTTTTTGTAATTTTCAGTTAAGTGTGGTAGTTTTAAAAAGTTTGACACTTAGTGCTATAAGGTAAACCAATTCCAAATGAAAGTACTGTATCGCATTGAAGTTTATAAACATTTGTATATAAATTCATATTAATGCTTCCAGTGTTCAGTTATCAAACAAATTATCCAATAAGTTATAATTCTGATTAGAAAATACACGTGTATAAACTTAAATCCGCTCTGTGGTTTCTGGTACAAATCAATACTTTTACTTAGAAAAGTAGGCCTACTGATTTACATCAGTGTGAATTCTTAATTTATTAAGTCCTGTATGATAATTGTAAATACCAGATATTGATTATAAAACACGTTTCACATGTCAATTGTATTTTATAACCTAGATATTATTGTTAGTTGCTGCTGCCTTACGAACTTTGTAATGTATATATTATATCGATCATTATCAGTTTTATTTCTTTCACGTAATAGCTAAATAGGTACGAGTAAAGTACTAAATCAGCATTGTGTAGTTCTGAAGCCTAGGCGTCTATTATTACATTTTTCTTGACTGTGTATCTTGGCTAACTTTCAAGAATACTTCAGTTAGATGTTTAACTTTTAAGATATTTTTTGTATCACAATCGTTTTCGGACGGATCGTTTGCAGCTAAATAGATGGTCCCATGCAGCCACGGATAAGTATTTGCTTGTTAAATTTGCAGGCAACAGTGCATCAGTTAATCCCATTAAATCCATGCGGTTACACCTGTAATAACCTGTGGGCTCCGTTTCAAATTATTTCGTGTGTTATTTGGAACTGGCAAAATTAGAAAATAACTTAATTAAATATTTTGGAACTACATTTAATTACTTTTATTTTAACTAAATTTGGGTAAATTGGGAATAGTGGATTTTAGATTATTTGGTGTAATACTACAGTTTTTATTACAAATGAAAATATTTGTCACAAACTTCGAGTATCTTTATTTATTGCCAGAAATTAGTAAGGATATTATGATAAAAAACATGAATCCAAATAACTGAATAGGCCAAAGTATTAAAAAGTACATTAATGAAATAAAAACTAATTAAATCTACTATGTGTTTGTTAAATTTTACTAAAAACCTTATACATGGTTAAATATGAATTGCAAAATTGTTCCATTGTGAATAAATCAATACACTTTTTTCAATACATCTGTCATGAAAATTGTTATTGTTTCACATTCTGTGAAGCCGTTAGTAAAATTCGTATAATAAAGGGATGTTAATGTTTGCGGTTAGTAAAAACACTCTGTGTTTTGTTTGATGCCTGTGATGTTTCAAGTTCTTGCCTCTAAGTACCCGAGGCTAACTAAATGCAACACAATCGGCTAAGTTAGTACGCCTAGATGTTTGCTCTTTGTCTTGTCTACTCTTTTCAAATGTAATTTCTTTTAAATAACCTTTTTTGGGGGTTACATACATATTATGTTTTGTTCCTTCTATAGCACTTCTAAGGTGCAATATATTGCTTTACTTGAATTATTATAGAAACAAGCTATTCAATGCATAGCCTACTATAGTATTAGGCCTATATTTAAATTAGCCTTGTTAGGGAAATCGCTATGTAATTACAATACCTCTCGGTAATTATTGAACACACTAGGCCCTACTAACAGATGATGATGGGCAAGACGCAATAAATAATATAACAAACTAACCTTTATTTTCAAAACAATATTTGTGTTGACCAAGAAGGTGAAAAACCACTAGGCTATGCACCACATGGCATAATATGTTTATCATTTAACATTATCGAGGCACACACAATTATTCTTTTGGAACGATTCATCAATCTGCTTCCTAGAAAAGGGGTTAATATGTTTACTAATTTATTTGTAGTCTACTAATAAGTCCAAACAAATCTCAATGAACATCTTGTGCTACACGTTTTTGCATCCTTACAAACGTTTGGCAAGTTCCACTGTCATTGGGAAAACACTGGAAGCGTTTTACATTTACGTTCGCTTCAGTTATGTGAACAGCCGGAAAGCCTAGAGCCACGTTCATCACTTCTTCTATTCCACGTTGGCGTGGAATTTGCCAGTTGTGCTCAGAAGTAGGCTTGTCTGAATTCGCATCGTTGGGGTCAACAATTTATGTTACGAACTTTATTCTTTTATTTTTTTGCAAAAAACTGCACGCTAACATAAATATAATTATTTGAACATTTACCGTTTGAAAAGCAAACCCCAAAACCTTGAAATATTCGCCATGTTGAAGAGGCCGCGGGCGGCGGAGTGCTGCCTCGTACCGGTTTACACGCATTGTCTTCGTGACACATTTGTAATCTGCGCAACAGACTCACACATTCCGCTATTGTTACCAAAACATCGGTCACATTGTTTTTTCCTTCACGAGACAAGTGTATATTATATAATATATATTTTTTATAGTACTTACTATACTAAAAGTATTAATGCTGTGTGATAAGACGACCATAGCCATTTATGCTTGCAAATAAAGCAATTTACTCATAGTTTAGAAACCCAGTTTATTTATATATATATATATATATATTAGAATCACAATTGTAAACTTGTCGGTTATTTCGCCACGTCGATTTGACTTACCCATGTCAACGTTTCTGGACCGCTCTGGGCCCCGTCATCAGGACGACTGGGACGACAGAAACGTTGACATGGGTAAGTCAAATCGACGTGGCGAAATAACCCGACAAGTTTACAATTGTGATTCTAATACTTCGGGCCACGAAAGCCTTAAAAACTTAATATATATATATATATACATATATATATTTTTAAAGATTTTAGTGTCCGATATGTATTATGTACTCGGGTTTCGGTTTTAATGCCACGTATATTTTTGTTCCCGATATGTATATATATATATATATATATAATCATTGTGGATAGAGATAGGAGTCAACAGCTTACCTGAGTTGTAGAGGTATAAATATATAAAGATATATTTTACACATATCTCAAATAAAACATGTTTTTAAACCAAGTGAATATTATTTCTTTTTGGAAACCTTGTTTATACGCTGATATTATTTTAAGCCTACAATATGTACTATTGTACTGTAGATTGTTATCTGTATTTTTAAAATATAACGCGAACACTAATCAATCTAACTTGATTTTGTATCACTCAGTAAAAAGATTGGTGCAAAATATCAAGTCAAAAGATTAACTTTTCACTTTTTCATTTTAGATTTCTATACCGTCAAAGAGGTTAACATGGCTATGTCTGTCATACCATGTAATTTGTGTATTAATTATATAACAGGCATAATATTATACGCTCACTTCCAAAAGGGGTGGAGCTTATGGGCAAGTGTAGTAATGTGCACAGTAATTATATACGTGATACCTCGCAATGCAAGTGCAAAAGGTAACATGAAAATGTAACATTTATTAGGCTATTTCTTGATTTAATTGGTCTGGAAACCTTTCCATAAATACATTGTATTTAATGTTATCAATTCGACATATCATTCCGGTATACAGCATGATTTTTTTTAAATCTGTAGATTGTAATAAAAATTAATATTACCTGGGTTTCAAGCCCGAGGTTCTTGGTTCGTGCCCATGTAGGTTTAGTTTTACGACAATTGCTATCAATAAATAATGGTGTTTGTGTTATAAATCATTATATTTATATTCCTTTCTGAAATTAAACGATGATTAGACGGGGAAGCGAAGCGACTGAAAAACCCATTCAAGAAAATCGGCACTTCCGTGATTCTGTACGAGGGCCTGCACATCGAAAATCAGCCGAATCGTTGAACAGATTGCGCTGAAATTTTAAACAGACATCCGGTATACGAGTTTACTGAGAACTGCTAACAAAATCAGCTAGATTCGTTGCGATTTATGCCTACAAGAAATAATAAATTGAAAAACAGGCTGGTAATGTGTAGGAATTATTTTAACGACAATGGTTTTGTTTATGAAAAAATATTTTTTGTTTGTCATTTGGCTGGCTGTGAAATGCACTGCCCAAGGTGTATCGAATCTTGCACGATTAAGGTACCCCCAAATAGGTCTGGGAGATTGAATAAACCTTACAATCCTTACACGTTTTCGTACTGGCTATGTTTTTCATGGTATTGCCACAGTTGATAGACGTCACTGCGTTATGTGCATTTCAAAACAAGTTTAATAATTTTTTAAATACAATCCAGAAATTACAAAATATTTCCGGATTGGACCCAGGACTCCCACATTTCGGGTATAGGGCGCCTTAGCCAACTAGACTAGAAAAACGCCAAAGTCGTTGTAAGACTAACGAGCTATAGTCATGTGTTGAGTATCCGTGAACATTATATAAGTATATAAGGTATAAATATAAGGTATACATAAGGTATAAATGATAGGGTTTTGAGTTTAGTTGGTGTAAGGGCGCGTCAACTGTAAGGCCATAATTCGCCATTCTAGCCTATGATAGTCTATTTTTAGGGAGGAAATATCCATGCTGTCTAGATCCAGCCTAAGGTAGTAGGAGGAAAGGAAATTTTACCGGGTACTCAACACATGACTCACTCACTCGTCTAACAACGACTTTGGCGTTTTCCTAGTACATACCCCATTATTTTATAAGAAGGTTGCATTCCCGCGAAACGTTGATTATTTGTCTCTACTTTTTATCTTTTGTAAGTCTTGCAGAGTCTAATTCAGAACCCTAAACATGATACAGATGCGATGAATGCGGGAACCTTTTCGACGTTCAGGTCTGCCCCCAAATATCTTATCGGAAACCAATTTTTGGGAACCCACACACCAGTAATATATTTTAGTGCAAAGCATACTTACAGTGTAAAACATATCGTTGGGATACGCAAACAAAGAATTTCGTATTTTTAATTACAAGCGTAGCTTGATTTGTTTTTAATTTACCCTAAAATCTGTTGACAGCCCATACTTTCTCTGTATCTACGGAGGCTACAGCCTGCAAGGATCGGCTATAATATTTCTTTCTTTCTCTCTTTCTTTTTTTAACGCCTATCATATTACTAGTTAAAGCCATAATAAGCCTACATTTAAATTATTGTCATTACTATTGAGTATTGATATTATTAGCAATTGACATGAATGAGCCATATGAGAGTCTTTTTTACCTCTTGAATATCACATGCAGCATTTTCTTTCTGCGTTTAGTCTATTTATTTATTAGTTAGTCACAATATCGGCCTACTTTAATCTAAATGTGCATCTTACTTTTTGAAACATGTAACGGTCATAAGCATTATTTATAAGGGAGATTGTATATTAATCGGCCAATCCACCCCCACCCTTTTAGTTAATACTTATGACCGTTACAATCGTCAAAAAGTGAAACGCATATTTAAATTAATGTAGGCCGATATAGTAGCTAACTAATAAATAAATAGACTAAACGCAGAAAGAAACTGCTGCATGTGATATTCAAGTGGTAAAAAAGACTCTCATATGGCTCATTCATGTCAAATGTCTATATAATTTATTCTTATGTTAACAACTACACGTTTTGTTTATTTTTCAACTGATCTTAAGTCTTCATCCTAAATAATTATTATGCATAATTATACATAACTAGGAAAACACCAAAAGTTGTTGTTAGACGAGTGAGCGAGCCATGTGTTGAGTACCCGGTAACATTCCCTTTCCTCCCCCTACCTAAGGCTGGATCGAGCATGGGTCTATCCTCCCTAGGCTATCATAGGCTAGAGTGGCGCACTATGGCATTACAGTTGACGCGCCCTTACTACAACTAAACTCAAAACCCTGTCATTTATTCTTAATATATCAATCAACTTAAATGCAAATGTTCCCGGGTACTCAACACATGACTCGTTCACTCGTCTGACAACGACTTTGACGTTTTCCTAGTTAATTACAAATTTCATGCCGTATCATAATTATTTATGGGATGCGATGGTAAGTAATTTTTAACAAGAGTAAGATCTATTGTTCGTTATATGTTTAAGTATTTCCCCCATTAAATGATGACAAACAATAACAAAGCATTATTTGAAATAGTGTTTTATCATCTAAAATGTAAGTTTGAGTAGACTACGTCTCACTTGGGATTCGGATAATAATAAAAATAAATAAAATAATAATAATAATAATAATAATAATAATAATAATAATAATAATAATAATAATAAAATAATAATAAAATAATAATATTAATAATAATAATAATAATTCATATTTATTCAGTCGATCCAATACATTGTACAGATATAACTCGTCTTGGGAGAGGGAATGAATAATCCTTAATAATAACTACTATGTACATGATTTATTAATAATAAGTGTGTAATTAAAATATAGAATAAATCCTAATAATAATGGAAACTTTAAAAAATACACAAATAAATCAAATTATATATATTTTTGCAATAGCATCAGGACTTGTTTTAAACATATTCTCCGCAAGTTGCTAAAGGGAGACATCAAACATAAATAAAACACAAATAATAAAACACATAACATAATAACATGCTTTTTATATCAATCGACTTGAGGGGTAACTTTTATTATTCAGCTTTCTTTTTAGAAATGTTTGCATAGTGTATTTACTGTCTCAACTGAATCCACAGCCAAGTCTTTTTTTTAGCTTTATGGATTAAAAAAAACATTAGGCCTAAATAATGAATGTATCTTTTTTTGTAAAAGTGTAAAAATTGTTAGAGAATTTTAGAGAAAATAAAGTAACATAAAATTGTTCTATTGTATTCATCCAAAGTAGACATCGAGGGAAAGAAATTATTTTCCCTAATAAAAATTATCTGAAAAAATTATGGTAATATTTTTTAAAGAGTTTATGCATGCTGCGTTGAGAGCAAAACATATTTGGATGAATCAACAACACAGGCTAGTCGTGGCAACAATATATTGAGTGTCATAGCTAGCTACCAAAATGATTTTCATTCTTTGAATACGTACTATGTTTTCATAACAAGTCTTCGCATGGTATAAAGCGGCACTAAAAACCTTAGCGTTGTGTGACAAACCCTTATAACTACTTGAGTTAACAAAATGGTCAACATTAAATATTAAACAATGTAATATTGTAATTCAATATTCAATTTACTTTGAGCTTCGTCGCGCCAACATAAGCATACACACTCCAAGAGAAAATCGCCTGCTATTTTAAACACATAAACTAAACACATGGGTTTCTACCAAAACAAAATGGCGACTCTGAGCGTGTTCGTACACATGCAAACAACGTAGGCTGAACTGTTGAGGAATTGCCGTACGGGATGCACTCAAGAAAATGCGTTCTTTGAAGTTTGCCCCAAGCAGCCGATCCACTATAGATTAAGCTATTTATCACAACCTGCTGTTGGCAAAGAGAAAGATGGATCTAATCAAGTTATAATAATCATGAAACCCGCATATAAATTAGGTATTCTAATAACTATTCTTGTTTTGTGTGCACTAGAACAATCTCAGATGATTTGTATTATTTATTATTGCAAACACTCATTCAAACAGTTTAATTTTTAATGCTGGGTTCTTCGTAACTATTATTATGATCTGTACATTAAAATAAATCACTACCAATTCAAATGTAAAATCATGAAACACTTAGTCATGCAAAGCAATCCGATTATAACTAAGATATGTTATTGGCGATTATTAAACTAGGCTAAAAAGTGGAACCTATACATTCGGTATTTGATTTAGTAGTACCTTCTATAGATAAAATACTGTTTGCTGCTGTTTTAACCGCTGAAATGTTTGTGTTTATTATAAGTTATTGTCAATATGACGAATATAATATATTCATCCACACATTGTTGTTGGTAATTACTTAAATAAGCAACCAACATACATTTTCTTATTACTAGTCATTTGTGACTTGCGTTGACGTGATGAGATACTAAAGCGATGTAGATTTGTTTAGAAATCAGAGTTGAGTTACATTTTATTAACTGCCATAAATTGAGATTTTGGGGTAAATGACGGAGCATGATGGAAAATACAAAACTTTAAACATTCGCCCAGAGAATTCTGATTCAGTGAAAGTCAAAACATTGCCTTAGGCTCTCGGACTATAGCTGCGGAACCTTCTTGCTCTAACGGGACTTGGACCTCTTAAAATAATAATTACTCATGAGAAATTACTATATCTTTTACGCCATTTATGTTATTCCCGTATAAAAATATTGACATCATCGAGATTAAACCGTTTGAAGAACGATGCTGTCGATGGATACAAAATGAGAAATTCTATATTTGCACGTAGGTTTTAGCTATACCTGCCAAATAACCAAATTATGTACCACAACACATTGTAGAAATCCGTTTGAAAGCTTCTAACGAATTTCGTCCATAGCATTTATAAGCATGCTTACAGAATACTAAAACACTTAAGTATTGATTTTATGTCATATCGATTTTTTGCCATTTGACCTTAAGACATTGACTAAGACTTAGTGTTAGATTCCTATAGCTCACAACCAGTAACGTTCACCGCAGCAAATACATTGCTTTTTATTAAGTTTGTGCATAAAATGCAAACGCATGCGTTCATAACTTGCAGTTCCAACGTCCAAGCAATGAGTATGATGTACTGAGTAATTATATCAATACAGTTGAACCCTCTCGTGACCATATTTACTTCGAGAAAGAGTTCTCTGCCGTGTTACGCGGTGCGTGGATTCTGAGCGACTAACTTGCATTGTGATACAACTCAATTTTATACTCAAAACAATAATCCAGTATCTTTAACTTTTAATCTGAGTATCCGATGGCTTAGCTTCGAAACATGTGAAAGCAAATATAAAGTTTCTTGACTTCTCCGAGGAATCCTATAACCTATACTAATTCAAGATGATTGACACACATTGAAGATTGGTTCAGAAACAATTAAATTGTGACATAATTATACAACAGCTGTTAATGACGTTTTCATTTGATATATACATGTTAATAAAAGTAAATCTGAATGTGATGTGTCGTTTAACTACCCTAAATTAACAATATTTTGAGAACCAGGGTCATATATAAACTAGGATTTAATTTGTATAATTATAACCTAAATCCTAAGATAATAATTCTCCTTTAAAGCGTTTATATTTTTTAGGAAAACGGTATGAATTTTTAAAACATATTATTAACCTAAATTCTCATTGAAACATTCGCGACCCGTTATAATGATATGCCATTGAAGTAAGTAATGTGTTGTGTTAGTTTCGGGCTCGTGTCAGAGTGCCCGCTGATTTTGTCCGTGCGTTCCACAGGAAACTATGGTATCACCTTCGTACCTATCCCGCTCTGGCGAAATTATGTTCAACATGTCCTAAATTATACATGCTAAACACGTACACTATGTGATATATAATACAAAATAAATACTACAATATTTCATAATATTTGGAATAAAAATTGGAATTGCTCAATTATTCTTCATCGTTCATCGCCAGCTTTAAGGGGAATCCCTAGACCTAAATATGATTTCTAACTAATGCAGTAAAGACGTCTGAAAAGTAAGTAGAATGAAAGAGGGACTTCATAAAAGAGCGGATTATTTTTTAGTTTTCTTTTTTTTCTTTTTTTTTCCGGACATAATCACAGAATCAACAATTCAAATTGTCCGAATCAATCCAGCTAGTTCAAAATTGAATTTTAAGAAGCGGTTTTTGTATATTTTTTTCTAAACTTGGGCTTGGGCAATAATATGCAAAGTGAATCTAACATTTTTGTAAACGTTAGAGAATATCTTTAATTTGTGTATATTTTATATCTTGCTATACCAATAAGTATTATCTGTGGATTGTCCACGGTCATGTACTAACACAATAAATTAATACTAAGTTATTTTTTAAGAACAAATTTAACTCAAATGATAAGATAGGCCTTGGCTTCGACGAGGAACCGCGTGTGTAGTTCCAACAGTGCCACACGTGAAGCTAAATAAACCAGCTGTGCAATTTCAAGCTAGGCCTAAAATTCAACTGAAGACAAACTTAAAATAATAATTTAGGTAATATGACGATTTCTGATCAGGTAGAAATGTTCGTGAATAGCAATGAGTTTAACTTACATTATTTGAATTATTAATAATAAATAAATGCTATCCAATGATTCTTGCAGCGCCTGCGGGTGGAATCGTTTCCAACTTGTTTGGTCGGTTTTTCCTATTTAAAATACCGGTCTCTGGTTGGCGTCGGCGCCGACAGAATTGGCTTGGCCTGGTTGCCGTGATATATGTTACTGAATGCGTGTATAGACTCTAAATACGAATTTGCTTTATTTTATTTACTTATCCTGGGTTGGAATAAAATATTTGGCAACAGCCTTTCCTACCTCATCCTGCGAGATGGAATGCATGTGTTAAGTGTTAACTGTAAACTGTAGTTTTAGTTCTGTAATGCTCATATTCCCCAAATTCTTTTTTTAATATGAGCGGACGAAATGTTGGTATGAATCATCAGAAACAATAGTTTTTACAATAGTTTGTACTTTCGTCTGGATTTTTATTTAAATACAAATCGCTTTTTACTCATCTTCATATCATCGCCGCCGTTCAGACAATGAATTCAATTACAAAAAATATTAATTTAACAGATAAATTAAAGACCGGATATTAATTAGCAAAAGTAGGGCCTATAGCCTGATTCGTCATAATTTGGGCTCTCATCCCAAATATTATAAGACGCACTGGCACAATACTTATTTTATTGTCATTCGTAATTTAACAAATGATGCTTTGCTTCGGGTCTAACGTCCGTTAACCATGTTACCTAGTCGTGCATATGGCTCATCTGCTGGCGGGCGTCTACTATGTTAATTAGTGGTAAAAAGTGATTAAAGTGATTGACTGTGGAAGGCCAGGATGGAAGAGTGTGTAGACTACAAGATGGTTTAAAGGCATGACCGGTAGAACGAGGCACCAAGAGAAATTCTGTATATCATGCTAGTAAAGCATCGACGCTTATACAAACATATTTTAACAATGCCCACGAATTGTTTTGCAAAAGTTTTCCCGAAGAAATCTTATTTTTCACACGACCAGATTTCTACTGCTAATGTTGATAAAAATACCATGGCTAGTTTGAACATTAGAAACTTGGCCAAAATTCCAGAAAACTCCTTTGCAAAATACCACGAAATAAATAATCACAAAATATCACGAAAACAGTGCTCGATATGGTTTATTTATACAATAATGAGCACAATAGCATTAACGATGTTCCAATCCGAGATTCATTACACTTATCTTAGTGCAAATTGAAAGTTTCCAAAAAATATAAACCTAAATCTTGTCTTGACTTGATATTCAGTGGAATTATGATGATAACGAGAAGAAAATATCTTCACGACTGTGTGTTATTTTCCATCAAACAACATAATCACTCTCACTTTTAATATATTAGTACATTTCAAAAATCAAAGAACAGTTATATCAGATTTTCTTTCGATACGTGCTTTTTGAGTAACGTGCTTACACCAAATAAAAATAATGGCAATAAAAGTAAGGATTTTTGAATATTTCGCAAAAATTCCTGAAGGTTTGACACGTTAATCTCATGACCGTTATAAAACACTACATGCAGTATAGGCTTAGGCTCATCTCTGCACGACATTTGTTCCAACATAAACATTGTTGATAAGAAATGATTTTACGCAAAAGTCGATACAAAAATTAGTTATTAATTTTGTGAGTACACTTTTGACTTCAGTGGACAGTGTCTTCCGCTTTTAGGGACCATTTGACATATCTGACAGTTGCCGTAGTAATTCTTTTACTAAACACAGCCACACTTTTGTTGTCAATATAAGGAGCAATTTTAAGCACCCGAATTTGATTTAGATTTTTGATTTCTCAATATTTCTGCTTATAATGATTTGATTTTGTGTTAAAATTGGTAGAATATATTTTTATTTCTTAAAATTTTAGCCAAAAATTATGTTTACCGGTAATATAATTATTATTATTACACAGAAATTACACACACTCCACATTTGAAATCTCCATCTTTGGCCTAAGTTTGCAAGCCATGCTCCAAAAGTATTACCTACTCCTCCATGTGGTCTAATGAAGATAAATTACTGATCTAACTGCGTTGATAACAAGTTAATTTAGTCGCAAACATATTTCTAAACCTATTACAATAACGAGCAGAATTCTTGTCAAATTTGTAGATTATTGTTATCGGCGTGTTCTGTTATATTGTTTATTAGTAAGTAGTGTCCATTCGTAACAAAACATTATCGACAACGTTTTAGTCAAGTTAAGGTCTGTAACATTTCACTCTCTCTCTCTCTCTCTCTCTCTCTCTCTATATATATATATATATATATGTGTGTGTGTGTGTGTGTGTTTTTGGATATTTTCGTGGCCGATATGAATTAATGAACTAGGTTTTTCGGTTATAATACCACGTTTATTTGTATTAGGCCAACTTTTCGATGAAATTTATATATATATTTATAATATATACATATATGTGTGTGTAATCGGTAATACGGTAGTATCGTAAACTTATAAACTAATATTTATTTCAAGTTGCAGAATTATAATAACATTTAAATTCCACAACAACAAATTCTTCTGTCAGAATGAGACATTCTCTGTCTGTCATGAAATTAATGACCAATATATGGTATTTATTAATTTTTTACATACAGTCTGCACTTGTTTACAAAATAGGCCAATGTTGTAAACATCCATCTACAAACAGTCGAAGACAGGTTGAAATCGAAATCAAACTCAATGTGTCCCAGTTAATATGGTTGCAGTGCAGCTTAAGCCAACGTACGTAGTCTTGTAATTTACTAGGAAAACGCTTAAGTCCCGCCGCGTTGTTGGATGAGCGTAATTGGCGCATTGAGCTGCCATGTGTTATGCAGATTTTCTGTTGTTCTGTGGAAAAATCATCACTTAGTTGAATTTTTTTAAATTAAATAAAATAAAATAAAAAATTAACTTTAATTTTTTAATTTTTTTAAATTAATTGTAATTGTTAAAAAATGAAAAAAACCGTAAAATTGCGATTTTTATAAGAAATAATTTCTTGATTGCGCTCAAATTTAACATTTATCTATTAATTCATAAAATTAAGGTTCTGTGAAAAATCATTAGAATCGGATAAAGCATGTAGGTGTTATAAGTCAAAGAATTGTTTTAAAAAAGAAAAAACCCGTAAAATTTCGATTTTCATGAGAAATAATTTTTCGATTACGCTCAAATTTCACACGGATATCTTAATACATAAAATTAAGGTTCTGTGAAAAAATCATGAAAATCGGATTAAGCATGTAGGTGTTACAAGGAAAAATAAATTTTCAAAAAATCGAAAAAAATCGTAAAATTGCGATTTTCATGAGAAATAATTTTTTGATTGCGCTCAAAAACGTGGCAGTTCTAAGTTCAGAGATTTCGAAGGCCTCCATAAAATTTCATCGCAATCGGAGTATCGGTTTAGCCGGAATCGTGTTAACAAACACACAAAAATACAAAAAAAAAAAAAAAAAAAAGAAAAAAAAACATTCCGGATTTTTTTCTCCAGTGTAGTGAAATGGAATCTTCGCTTCGCTCGCTACGCTCGCTACGCTCATCCAATTAGTAAGTAGTGTCCGTTCGTAACAAAACATTATCGACAACGTTTTAGTCAAGTTAAGGTCTGTAACATTTCACTCTATATATATATGTGTGTGTGTGTTTTTGGATATTTTCGTGGCCGATATGAATTAATGAACTAGGTTTTTCGGTTATAATACCACGTTTATTTGTATTAGGCCAACTTTTCGATGAAATTTATATATATATTTATAATATATACATATATGTGTGTGTAATCGCTAATACGGTAGTATCGTAAACTTATAAACTAATATTTATTTCAAGTTGCAGAATTATAATAACATTTAAATTCCACAACAACAAATTCTTCTGTCAGAATGAGACATTCTCTGTCTGTCATGAAATTAATGACCAATATATGGTATTTATTAATTTTTTACATACAGTCTGCACTTGTTTACAAAATAGGCCAATGTTGTAAACATCCATCTACAAACAGTCGAAGACAGGTTGAAATCGAAATCAAACTCAATGTGTCCCAATTAATATGGTTGCAGTGCAGCTTAAGCCAACGTACGTAGTCTTGTAATTTACTAGGAAAACGCTTTAGTCCCGCCGCGTTGTTGGATGAGCGTAATTGGCGCATTGAGCTGCCATGTGTTATGCAGATTTTCTGTTGTTCTGTGGAAAAATCATCACTTAGTTGAATTTTTTTAAATTAAAAAAAATAAAATAAAAAATTAACTTTAATTTTTTAATTTTTTTAAATAAATTGTAATTGTTAAAAAATGAAAAAAACCGTAAAATTGCGATTTTTATAAGAAATAATTTCTTGATTGCGCTCAAATTTAACATTTATCTATTAATTCATAAAATTAAGGTTCTGTGAAAAATCATTAGAATCGGATAAAGCATGTAGGTGTTATAAGTCAAAGAATTGTTTTAAAAAAGGAAAAACCCGTAAAATTTCGATTTTCATGAGAAATAATTTTTCGATTGCGCTCAAATTTCACACGAATATCTTAATTCATAAAATAAAGGTTCTGAGCAAAAATCATTACGATCGGATAAAGCATGTAGGTGTTATAAGTAGAAGAAGTTTTTCAAAAATCGAAAAAAAATCGTAAAATTGCGATTTTAATGAGAAATAATTTTTCGATTGCGCTCAAAAACGTGGCAGTTCTAAGTTCAGAGATTTCAAAGGCCTCCATAAAATTTAATCGCAATTGGAGTATCGGTTTAGCCGGAATCGTGCGGACAATCAGACAAAAATAAAGAAAAAAAGAAAAAAAAAAAAAAAAAGCATTCCGGATTTTTTTCTCCAGTGTAGTGAAATGGAATCTTCGCTTCGCTCGCTACGCTCATCCAACAAAATGTGCGTTTATTTGCCAGAGTGCTGGTTAATGCGTTCTTTGTTTGCATATCATTAATCGAATATTAATATGGATCATGTTATTCTAAGTGATTGGAGGTAAATGCTAGTTTAAACATCCTCGCATCCCAGGCATATTACAGGAATTGAAAGTATGTTATTGTCATCAGGCGTATTCGTTTAAACAAAACGTAATAATAATAATTAATTCGATCAAAAACGCTGCTTTTATGTGGGTTTAACAATTAAAAATAATGTTAAACTTAGTTTAGAGATGTGATATCTTTTGACGGTATAACAGACCACCTCGAGTTACCCTGAATCACAATGGTGTAACTTGCTAGAATGTGTCTCAGAACATTTATCTTGATTGGCCAAGAATACTCAACTTCGATCTATACATGAACATGATTCAATTGATGTCGAGTCATCTAGTTCACTGATTATTCTGTAGTATATCTTTTATTGTCTTTTATTTCAAGTAGGCTGCGAATAGCTTTTTAGTTCATTATTTCTAGAAAATAGGTGCACAGTATATCACTAGTATTTTAATATGGTCTAAAATAGATTCATATGATACTAGTCGTTTGAAAACTACAGAAATACTGTGTTGAGAGAATCGGAAGTACCAACAAAACCCCTCACGACAGTTAGTTAGTGGGGAGGTTTTGAGGTTATTTTGATTTATTTTCTTTTAACGTGTAAGATGGTAAGCCTAGGTGATAGAGATATGAACATTGAAACACACGTTTGTAACACAGTTTTAATCACGGGAATATTCGGGAATTTTAAATAACTAATATATTGTTAACATATCTCAAACATATACAATATTAAAAACCAACAATGGATATTGTTGGGGGTCGTGGAAATATTTCAGAAGTGTGACCGGAGAATCCATATCATTTCGGTGGCTACGACTTCAAATTTTAATTTGGCTTAAAAAATTATAAGCGATTTCGAAAAATATTATTAATGAAAAAAATTGTGAAATAAATGTTGATAATGACCATTGGTAGTGCACATGTATATTATAAAACAAGCTTATAATTGTACCCACCGCAGCCATCACCATATTAACTTGTTTAAACATAACAACAAAGCAAAAATTCTTTCCTTGAAATGATTATAAGACGTACAATAATAAGTGTCCATAATTTTTCTGTTTTCTACCATGTCGACTAATTTTATGATCTTATCATGGAAACCTCAATTGTATTAGATAATTATGTTATGCTAAATAATAATTATGTTTCACAGCACGGCGAAGGCAGTCCTTTTTCATATTTTGAAACTCCGTGAAAATTGTAACAATTTGTCCCATGGGTTCTTTTCTTAATGTTGTTTTTTGGATAATTACTGCAACGAAACCTTTTCAGAAATGTTGCTATTTTCATGTTATCGCGTGTTAATAACAAGTGCACATCCTTCTTTAGAATGCACAGACGCCATCTTTGATGTTCGAGTGACCATTCGTGTAACAGGCCTAGTTTGTGGGCATCATATGCTAACATTGTGGCAAGCAGAGACTAAATATTGAGAATTGCATAACAAAGTATAAAGCAGATCTTAACAATAACGCTGGTTAAACATTTTAAAGCAACATGATTTGAGTTATTTAGCGACGAAGCCTCTGTGTTCCATGTTAAAAACTAGCTACACTTGGCCTCGCCCAGTAGGAAGTTACATTTTTAAATTAAAATTAATAATTACATTATTTGAAGGAAACAAAAGCTTGGACGTTAACGCCGTGAAAATTGTTCGGACCTAGTAAGCATCTATTTCTAGCACTCCTACCTTGTTGACTGTTCTTTCTCGTAGTTTTCTTCTCTTTCATCCAAGGATATTCTGGGACATTGACGCCACCACCTTGTCCCTGTAGGTCCCCAACAGGCTGGGACCCGTGCTCGAGGCCCGTGTAGCCAACTGATGCAGGGCTTAGTGGCCCCGAACCAGCCTAAAACAATGACACATATCAATACCAACAATAGTTTAGCTCAACAAATACTTACAAAGGTAAAATAACCAAATTACAACAAAACAAACATCAAAAGCACGTGTTAGTGGATGTGAAATTGTGCTGACATTATTTTGTGTTTGTATTTAGTTAATACTATGTTGTTGGCTACAATCATTACCTACTGTAATAGCAGAGAAAGTCTAGGATTATTATCGGTACACCGAGTAAGACAATCACACAAATCCCACAAAATGTCAATTTACCCTAAAGAGTTCAAAAAATTATGTTCATAAAACAAGGCACACAATTTCCATATAGATATTGGCTTTAAATAATTTCTTTGAACACTGTTATCGTGAGTTTTGTAGAGGAATTCAAGGGTTGAAGTATCGGTATCAAATTTCTTCAATCGTGTTAAAACGTTTCACAAGTTTTCAAGGTGGTTTAACCTTTGGTCGCGCCTGCTGTTTTCCTTATTCTTCATCCTTGTGTCAACAACACCGCAGGCGATATTAGAAGGCTATCTATTGAACCTTAAATTAATAGTTACCACTTAAACCTAGCTATGGGGCGCCCTATTAATGACTCACGTCCGACCGAAACACGTCGTGCACCAAAGTTCATGTTGCTACAAACAAGTGTACGCAAATCAAGTGAAAAGATTGCCACCAAAACTCTCCTGTAGTTTTATCATTTTATCATTATTCGGTAATAAATTAGTGCTAAAAGCGCGAGTTTCCCTTTGAACCCCTTCCATGTAAACACGCACGGCGTGATACCGAGTAGATAAGTTTCTCAAAGACTGCTTACGCTTGGTAATATAATGAAAATTAATTAAATTAAAGGGAATATTTACATTATCAATCATCATTATACGTAAATATATTGTATGCCAAAGCCTGAGTTAATGTATAGAACGCTTTAAAGCAAACTCAATTGCCGTATTTGTTTTAAACTGCAAATGTTGTCGTCGCCTATTATATCAGTCTAATCGTAATTTTATTTAAATGCAATGAACGATATTATGGCAATATAAAAACGAATTGAACGTTATGAAAAGGCTATCTACTGCAGACTTCAATTGCGTTTTATTTCTCATTTCAAAATGAAGAACCGAAAAAGAGTTGGCTTTAGAAGTAGCTAGATATCATAGAGTATTATGATGCTTGGTACACGGGTTTGACTTGTTCTTTGTTAGTTTTCTAGTGAGAAGTTGTGATTGTTTAACACCTTGGTGTGCGGATTTTGTATAAGTAAATACAAAGTATATTTGAGAACTGCGTCGGCCATTGCTGTAAATATCATTTACTAAAGAAATCCATCTAAAAAGATCCAACCATCTTGAAATGCTGCGAAGAACTTGAAATTAACATAGAAAGCGTTGGCTTTCATCAAATTACAAGTACCCTATTTGCATGGATATTGTGTGTTGTTTATGAGTTTGTTACTTGGAGTAAAGCCTAGGCAACTTACGTGGGGAGGTAAGGCCGTCATGAATTCCGCCATAGAAGGCTGGCTGCTTATAAAGCCTGTCTCCGCGGCGCTTATGGGGGCGCCGATCGGGTCCCTCATGGGGTCTCTCATGGGGTCCCTCATGGGGTCCCTCATGGGGTCCCTCATGGGGTCCCTCATGGGGTCCCTCATGGGCTCCATCGGGTGGTGCTGGGCCGCGGTGACGGCGGCCAGCCAGTACCCGGGCCCGGGCTGGCCGCTGCACCCGTCCAGCGGCGACCCTCCGCGTTTAATCGGCGGACTCAACATGCCATAGTCGTCGTCGTCGTCGTCAGGGACGCCGGGCTGCCGGCCGCCCTGCTTGCCACGCATCACATCCGTCATACCCGCGAGGGCACCATCGTACAACAATTACACTCTCAAACTCACATAGTCTCTCCGTTAATATCTCTCACTGCCGACGACTCTCAGATTGCTTGCTGAAACAATTATTTGAGTCTTCACCAAGGAAACATGGTTAATAATCATGTCGCAAAACGACTAATTATAAGAAACCAAATGTTACTAAAGCCGTAAATGTTATCAGTTATTCTTTGGTGAACCGAAAATGGAGAGAATTCTTGTTTCAATTCATGACATCAGTTGGAGAACACGAAAGCTGCAACTATGTACGTCGCTACTTAATTTAGTGACGTATTCGAGCACCGGCCTAGGAATGTGACCAGATGGAATCAAATTTAGTAAACTCTTTTATCGATTCCATTGAAGAAATCGTCAAAATACATTTTATAATTAAGAACACCAATCACTCATTTCTTCGGCATCGTTTAACAGTTTGCATATAACACACGACTCTGAACACCATTCATGACGGCGCAAAATCTTTCAGACATCCAAGAAGGTAGGGGTAAACACTGCTAACTTTTTCATCAAACTCTCTTGACCATAGTTTTAGCGATTAATTGATTATCTTTGAATATTTTATCAATTTCAATTCAATATAAGGCTGTCGAAGTATGAACACAGAAGTTAACTATTTATGATTTGTGTATTCACTGGCACTCGGAACAGTTGAAGAATTCTCCAATGCGTCGCTTTGTCGTTCCCTACTAACAGGGCAAGGTGACTTGATGAATAAGCCCCTCGCATTTATTTAATAAGTGTCAAAACTGAAAGTGCAGAAATATGTTTGCTCGCTGTCACTTGTTAATAGCGAAGTTTTGCCAAGTGGCAACTTTGTCAACCCCGAAACTTGATAAATACACAGACGAAGAATTTTTTTCTAAAACACACGACACTTTTCGTTCACTGTAGTTCCGTCTGTCGCGTAATTTGTGTGATCGAGTAAGTAGCAAGCTGTAATGGCGGCCTATCGTACCACGCTGCAGGTTCTCTTCTGTTCGGTAGGAGCAGCGATTGTTGACTGAACGGTGAACGTTTGACGCACTCAACAATGCTCGGTTGCCGAGAGCGGCCGCGGGGGGCAGCGCGAGCGCTCACCCACATGGCCAGACACCGCCATGCAACAACTCGGACCACTGGCGCAATATTTCAAACCATGCATGGTAGCCTAGCCTTACGCAGGCTGCAGATGAAGCACACGTTTCAATAGATCAGGACTCAATACTCACGTATTAATACGTAAGGCTTTTTTGTATTTATATTTTTAAATGAACACTTTTGCCTAGGATTTGAAGAAAAGAAACGAACTCATGGAAGGTACTATTTGACAGATTTCTGTTTCATGGAATAAATATTGAAATTTATTTTGTTTAACCTATTAAGACACTTTAAATCAAAATACTGTCGCAAAACACCAGGATTTTTATGAACATATTTTTTTCTCCAAATAAGTGAAAAGCACTTTTTGAAGGCTGCGCTTTGTAACTTTGTCACGTGAGAAAGTGTCAACCAATGAGTGTGGTGCGAGTGTGAGCTCGCTTGTGGCCATGTGAGCATTGCAAGATGACTGTGAGATAGATAGACAGACAGATGCTGGAGGGGTGAGGGGAACCCTCCACCCCTCCGCGCAGAGAGGGGGAAGGGCGGGCTCTTGTCGCCCCCCCCCCCAACCTCAACGACGTAGCACTTTCTAGCCAGACCAAAACATTCAGATGTTATTCCGCTAAACAATAATGCTAATCGAACAGAAATTAAACGCTGCCACTTTTTACATAAATGCCACAATATATATAAATCTCCTCCTATGGTCTCACCACTCCCCCTCACTGCTGGCGTTACCCCAATCTCAAAACACGTGCACATTTATTACGTTCCTGAGTATTAAAATTTATTGAAGAACAATATTTCCCCCACTCATCGCTGTGTTTATTTCATACAGCTAAGAAACATTGAAAATACAAAATCAAAGCTAATTGCCAAATCGAGATTCCTACTACTTATGGCATCGATGAAAACTGCAGATGAACAGAGTGTGCTTCAAGAATCTGCCAAGCTCTAGGAGTATGGCTAATAATTACGAATGGCGCTGATGAGTAGTGTTTATGATACAGTGGGGAGGTCTTGGCCCCACCATCAACCAAACTTCTCATTGGCAAACGATCGACAACGTTGCCATTACAATTCACTGTAAGCTTGTTCAGTATTCAGGATTACAGAATTTGTGAAGACATCTTTAAAGCAAACTAAATTATTAATGGAGAAGTGTTAGTTGTAAAATTTAAATATAATTACTTTTTCGTAGCATACATTCAAGCGGCATTTCTCTTCTAATGAATGGCCTAAATAGTTTTAATAAAGGGGACACATATATTCAACAACAACAACATTCACAGCAAAACATAGCTTAAAAGTTATATCGACTATACGATGTGATAAAAAAAAAAATCTTTAAGGCATATTAATGGTCAAGTGATACAATTTTATTTTATCGCCGTATAGGTGTTAAAAAATTACCGTTGTTTATAATTTAAATATTATATAACATCTGAGCACAAATGATCTTAAAACAGTCTTTTGAGGAGAACAAAACTATTTGTATTCCTTTTTTGAGCCAATGCATCCTCTCATTGCGACTGTTACTAGGAAAACGCTAAAGTCCCGCCGCGTTGAAGGATGAGCTGTTTTAAAGTTTTTAGTTTGCGTGGGATATCTTTACTTTTGCAAGTGCTTTGTTTTTCTGCCGACGCATTGTAGGTGATTGTTGTCAAGTTTCTATTGTTTCTTGTTAATTTGTTATTATTTAACGTAAAAATCTTACATTAAAAGCTATATTTCTATAAATTCTGGCTAACTTTTTCAACATTTTCTTTCAAAAGGTACTACATCACCATAACCTTAATGTCCATGTATAATATGAACGTTGTAGCCCCACCCGTTTGGTCAGAATTGGCCCAAATGGCACGAAAATATCGCACAAAAAGTCAAAAAACGTATATTAAAAGCTTTATTTCTCTCGATTCTGGCTAACTTTTTCAAATTTTTCTTTCAGAAAGCAATACATCACCAATACCTTAATGTCCATGTGAAATATGAACGTTGTAGCTCCACCCGTTTGGTCAGAATTGGCCCAAATGGCACGAAAATATCGCACTAAAAATCGAAAAAAGTCGTAAAAGTACGATATTCATGAGAAATATTTCTTCGATTGTACCCAAAAACGTGGCAAGTATAAGTTCAGAGAAAACGAAGGTCGTGTCAAATTTTCATCAAGATCGCATATGCCGTTTGCCCGGTAGAGAGCGAACAAACAGACGAAAAAAAAAACAAAAAAACAACCGAGCTAAATTTTTTGGGGGTCGGTGAAATTGAAGTCTTCGCTTCGCTCATCCAATAAACCATTTAAGTGGCACATTTTCATATAATCAATCAATCACGTATACTTAACTAGGAAAACGTTTAAGTCCCGCCGCGTTGATGGATGAGATTTTTGAAGTTTTTAGTTTCCGTGGGATATCTTTACTTTTACAAGTGATTTGTTTTGTTGCCTACGCATTGAAGGTGATTGTTGTCAAGCTTCTATTGTTTCTTGTCAATTGGTTTTATTTATCGTAAAAAACTTATATTAAAAGCTTTCTATGGATTCTGGCTAACTTTTTCAATCACCATAACCTTAATGTCCATGTATAATATGAACGTTGTAGCCCCACCCGTTTGGTCAGAATTGGCCCAAATGGCACGAACATATCGCACAAAAAATCAAAAAACTTATATTAAAAGCTTTATTTCTATAGATTCTGGCTAACTTTTTCAACTTTTTCTTTCAAAATGTACTACATCACCATAACCTTATTGTACATGTATAATATAAACGTTGTAGCCCCTCCCGTTTGGTCAGAGTTGGCCCAAATGGCACGAAAATATCGCACAAAATATCGAAAAAATCGTAAAAGTACGATATTCATGAGAAATATTTCTTCGATTGTACCCAAAAACGTAGCAAGTCTAAGTTCAGAGAATTCGAAGGTTCTGTCAAATTTTCATCAAGATCGCATATGCCGTTTGCCGGTAGAGAGCGAACAAACAGACAGAAATACAAAAAAAAAAAAAAAAAAAACACCCGGGCTAAATTTTTTGGGGGGTCGGTGAAATTGAAGTCTTCGCTTCACTCGCTTCGCTCATCCAATAAATGCATGTATATAAATCCAATGGTGTAGTTACTGACTGCATACGTTATAAAATTTCAACCGAACATGATTACCTAAATTATTCTCGATTTGGTTAATCGGGAAACACTCCCGTGGGTGTAATTGTTTTTATTTACTACAATTCAGAAATTAAAAAAGTCCGCCCCAACCGGGAATCGACCCACGGATCTCCCACATTCCAGGTGGACGTCTTAACCACTAGACAATCAGGACGGGTACATTTTAATCTCTGAATTGTAGTTGCATTTGGTTAAGACGTCCACCTGGAATGTGGGAGATCCGTGGTTCGATTCCCGGTTAGGGCGGACTTTTTTAAATACCTAAATTATCCTTAGCACAAAATACTTTTTATAACATGAATGTCAAAATTTTAAAAACGATTTTTACCAATTTTATAATCTCAGGGGAAGCAAACCATAACTCTTTGTCTTTGAAACGCAAGTGTTTAGTAGGAATAGCCCATCATCAGCCGGCAGCGTAGATGTGTGGCTCGCCCTGAGGAAACGCCGTGCGGACGGCTGCAAGGGGGGCTCAAACATTTAAATAAAACTCATTGTTGTGTGACGTCGTAAATCTGCTCTTCTTTTTTCACTGAACGGGGAGTTGGTCTAGTTTTTGGGTTACGTCATTCCTTCCTGTGCTGTGATGATGTTTCATATTGTCACCGAGTACAGTCATGTCCAAGATCTGTCTCCTATGGTTTTTAATCAAGTTCGGGTACAGAAGTACACCAACCAACCGATTGTAGATGTTATTGTGCATCGAAATATTTAGTGGAGGTGCCGGGTACCGTAAAGCGGCCTTCAGAAGAAAGGAATTACCCCAGTCCCTCCATCCCCAGGTCCACTAAACAGTTTCTATCATCCTTGTTTTCCAGCGTGAGACGGACAGACGAGTGATGTTAGTTGAGGATCTTATTTAAAGACAAATTCTTGGCTCATCAGTGTCCCAATCAATTTAGATTTAAATTAATTAAAATAGTCTTAATCATATTTTGGTTGTGGATTATAAAGAATGGAAATGGTATCTATCTTCAAGTCAATAGGTTGTGGTCGTTGAGGCTATGAGGATAGCATAAGGTTCGGGTACATAACGTGTCTGTCCAATCTTTGATCGGTGAGCGACGTGTGGGTTCCACATTGCCAGACTTCTCACACGGCACTCTATACGCGTCCATGCCGGGAGTCAGACCACTTTGTCGTACCCAAACTAAATAAGCATCAATAAAAATCTTCACTTACCAAACTTTACTTTCACTTTAAGTCCCACATCAATGTTATGATAGAATATCATGTCTTCCTTTCTTATGGAAGAAATGAACGTAAATATTGAGTAAAATCAAAGTCATTTCATCTGTTTTCTTCTAAAGCGTGATAGTGGTAGACCAAGGCGATTAAATTAAAACCAACGTTTGCAACACATATTTACTCACTGGAATATTTTTATTTATTTATTTATTTATTTTATTATTTATTTAACGTCTATCCTTTTCAGTTATAAAAACTGATTTACAAAGGAGGACAACTAAATAAATCTAATTACATAGATACTTATAAATAAATAAATAAATAAATAAATACTACTATTATATAATAATAAATAGTTACTAACTTTTAATAATCCAGACGTAATTATATTAATGTTGAACGATTTTAAACATAAACAACAATACAAACCAACAAAAGAACATGTTTTTGCATCATGAAATTTTAAAGTTGAGTTATCTCTTTATTGTCAATTATTTCGAGTAAGCTGCGAACAGCTTTTCGGTCAGAATAAGGATAAACCGTAAAAATGTCAGCTTTACGTGTAATTCGTGATTGAAACATCGAACAGATCCTCAAGAAATGTTGGTTAAATTAATTAAATGCCTCCCACCCGCGCACCGAGGCGTCAATGCTCCAAGCTCGGCACTCATCAGCAGCCATGAATGAAAAGTTAAACTTTTTACCATGACTCTGCAACTCGTACCAGAATACCCCTTACACGATTCATTAATCAATTCTTGAAAACAACTGAAACTTCAATTTTTATTTTGCAACTTTAAATTAATGGTTCAATTTCCTTTTGCCATTTTTCATTAATTATTTCTTAATGTTACATGCATAACCCAACTATTTGCATTTACCATTGTTGCACTATATGTGTTTAGATAGGATGGGTGGGCATCTGGGCAGATATAAAAGAAATGAATATCTAGATTAAGAATATTCTGATTGGCTAACTAATGATGGACGAAATCAGACATGTCATGTTACACTGAATGTATCAATCACTAACGAGACGCGTGCCAGGAAAAAATGTGAATCAACTTCAGCATTAATCAAACAGTGCGGTCTCCATTATATCGATTTCCACGCCAAACCAATAAGATCGAGTTGAAATTTTAATGGTTAAGCAGGAAATGCTGCGAAGCATTACATACGGATTTTCTCGGTTGAATATTACTCTGTAATCAATTTACAACTGCGTTTTCTTTGCCATCATTTTCTAGCAAGACACGCCAGTAGGCACAAGACTGCTCAATGGTATTGACGGAATTATTGACGGCTAAAATAAAAAAGTCTCGCAATGTGTGTGATACATATTCCTTGGTGGAAGTTCCCAGGTCACCTTTGTCATCTTTCTGGGGGTCTATTTCTCCGTGGTCTCCAAAACCATTCTGAACCTTCCGTGTTGAAGGATACATTTTTACGATAATTATAACTGATTTGATTAACATATAAACATAGCACGGGTACGTGAGTACCCGCATTAGCGAGCGAAGCTACTTAATTAACAGATCGCCGAAGAAGAACACCGCAATAATATCACTTGCCGTGTGCTGAACAGCTCTGGGTAGGCTGGCAGTATTAGCGAGCCCAGTAGCTTGGTGGAGGTGCCGGGTCGTCAAGTTCCAAACTGTCTTGGGGACTTGGCTTGGTGGAGGTGCCGGGTCGTCAAGTTCCAAACTGTCTTGGGGACTTGGCTTGGTGGAGGTGCCGGGTCGTCAAGTTTCAAACTGTCTTGGGGACTTGGCTTGGTGGAGGTGCCGGGTCGTCAAGTTTCAAACTGTCTTGGGGACTAACCTACCCTACGGGTCACTAAAAGCGTTCTCAATCGTTCTCGTTGAAGGGCAATGCTAACCATAAACCCATGTCAATCGGACGTCGTGTTCGGTTTTTATCGTGAGACGTGACACACGCACAGACGGACGGACAGAAAAGTGATGGAAAAAAAGTTTCGCCATCTAAAACCAGAATATATGATATTTCATGATGGAAGAAGAATATTAGTATTTTTTATGATTCTTGCCTTCAAAGCAATGCCATGCAGGCTTGTAATGAGTGATGTGTGAAAATATGAGATATACGAAATCACGAAGGAAATATAAAGTATCACATGAAAGCGTTTTTTTATGTAATACTAATAGATATTATTAAAAGGCATTCCGGGATGTATGAAATTGCCCTTTTTTGTACAATGGGTTAGGAATGAGTATAGGTACAATTTTTTTTTCCTAATGAAGCAAACATGTTTCGTTCCAATCGTTTTTACATTGCAGTCATGAAGTCTACCATAAGTGCTCAATATAACTTTCACCGAAAGTATTCATATAGGCCTACCATCGATTTTTCGAATGGTAAGGTACTAGATAAAGATGTAAAGAAAAAACAAAATAAACAAAATAAGATTTTTCAAGACTTTGTGCACACTGCACTCTAATTTTAATAAATGGTTATGAAGAAAAGCGCCCCGTCGGAGAAAATTTTAAAACAACAAACCTTTTTTCCATATTTCACAAAGGCAACTTTCAAAGAAATGTAATAAATCAGTCTAAGGTCGATACATTCACCTTTGAACATACGCTTGTGTCGTGAGTCGTGACGCCTTGAGAAGTGCTAGCCAGCATAATATTCAGCATAGAACGTGCGTATTCTCATGATTTTGACCATTCTCTGCGAGGCTACAACGGACTACTCAATTAAGAACAGCGTATTAAGCCTCAATGGGGTCTTGAAACTACTATGACAAGTCTAACTCCAATTCAAACAGTAGTTTTGCTGTTTGTCATTTATTTCCTGCTTGTTGTTGAACAATGCGTGTCGCGGGGCCCGGCTGTCACCATGGAGTTATGGAAGCTGAATGGCTCCCTCCAGTCCATTCAAGTCCATTACATCGCCATAACTTTCACTTGTGCGCTACGAGACTTTTAAAGCCCTCACTCCATCGAGGAGGACATTTCCCTAGATTACAACCCCTACAGCCAGGTTCAACCGTCAAGGTCGGGCTATGCATGCTAACGCTTTAAGCTCAACCTCAAAATGCTTTATTTGTGAATTTAACATCTATCCTATTTAGTTATATATATATATATATATATTATAAAAATATGTCAACAATGGTTTTATGACATATTAAAATTTCAAGTGAAATTAATTAAAATAAATCAAATAGAAATTAGAAAAAAGGAAAAATAAAATTAAAAATTAAAGTAAAAATAAAATATAAAAAGAATATCAAACAGGGAAAAGAAATTAAGAAAATGATTTTTTAGACGATCTTACTCAAACAAATGTGAGTTTTGGCGAAAATCAGGAACAGCAAAAAATAAGCAAACGAAGGATTGTGGTTCTCCGGCATCAACGACAATTCGACATTGCTTTATCGATCACTCTGGCAGGGATGACAACTAGCACCTTCCGTGTCTTGGCCATCAGAATCATTTTTTTTATTTTTTTTTTATCGTGGGAAATTTTATGCAAATAGCCCCTTTTCAGGTGAATTAGGTATGTGCGGATAGGAAATTGTGAAGGGATGTCCGAGGGCTGTTTAAGAGGACTCAATCCCTTGCATTCGCCTTAACGACTGAGGAAAACCTCGGAAAAAACCTTCAGTCAGGATTGCCGGTCTCGACGGGATTCGAACCCGAGACCTCCCGAATCAGAGTCGAGCGCTTAGCGCCCGAGCCAACACTGTCGGTCATCAGAATCATTGCTCTTATTGTGGTCACTCAAAAACATAATTCTTGTTTTATCTTGTGAGTGCCAATGATAAGTATTTTACATTACACAACATATTATATATTTGTATCAACGCACTAATAAAATACTCTCGGTTCACGTTTTACGCTTTTTTTGAAATGTTAGCATTAAACATTGGCTTCGATCTGAGATAAGTAGTAGAAACAAAATGTTTTGATATAAATCTGACAAATTTCCAAATTTCAAAATTTTATTGTTGGTAGTTTTATTTTATTTGTATTATGTTAGTTGAGGAAATGGTTAAGGTAGGTCCCCTAGCCTAGACGTGACATGGTTGATTTGACTTTGTAACGTTCGTCATGTTATTTGTAGATGAAGACAGATCGTGTGATGGATTGGTCGGCCTCGCCTCGTGTGCGTGCGAGCGCCTATGGTGTGAACGTTGATGCAGTCAACTGCATGTATTGCAGCGCGACATTTTTTGATAGATTAGGCTACGCTAACAATTGCATTGCCCCCTTTCCGTTCCTCCGACTACAAACTGCGATAATATTTACAACGGTTATTTTATTAGATTGTATATTATTAGTAGCGAGTAAAGCATCGTCGGGAAGATTTCAAAGTGATTTATTTTGTGATGTACTTATTCTGTGTTATTTCCTTGGTTCGTGTACTACGAAAAAGTAAATTATTTATTAATTTTTTCAGTTTTTTAAATTTTTAAATGCAATGCATTTTATAATTATTTAGATAATTAGATAATTTAGAAAACTTTATGATGGTACACAGAAAATACTGCTTTTCTCTTGAATTTGAGTGCCTGTCTTTCCCACAATTTAACTCAGTAATGTCATAAATATAATGAGGGAGTGCAGGCCTATATTAATTACTAGCCTATATGAGAAGAGTGGGGGGAATTCACAATTTACCTCTACAGTATCGCTGCAGTAAGTATACAGGCTTAATGATGATGTTGATTTTTGTTGTCTATTGCACTAGGCTATTTCCGACGAAGAGTGGTGATAGATGATGGTAACTCGTGCTTATGCGGAACTCCCCTCATGTGTAACCGCGGACGGCTAAGCCAACAATAAGTTCCTACATTACACGTGTTTATTTCACTGCATGGTTCTCATGGCGCCCACGTATTCGGAAGTTATGTATAACCTGGGTTCCAAATCTTGTTTCCCTGGTTAATTGATGTAATTTGGATCTTACCCCTGCACCGACAGATTCTTCGTACAATATGTAGGCTACAATCTAACAATCTCCTAGCGCAAGATTTATTTTACTTGAGTGGAGGCTGCGCTCGCTCATTCACCATAATGATATAGTACGCCCAACAACGTAATAAATACAACAATTTAATTAACTAATGTTACTCTAGCTGCGTAGAAAATATGAAATGGCTTCTTCTGTTCCACGATGAATGTAATTATCGCGTGTCGCAGCTCCTGGATCTAATAATTAAACCACACACAAAACCATAACACTATTTTCCATCTCGCAGCGTCTTAAGGGGACCGAATCAAAACTTAGGGGCATTCACACGAGAACTATTCTACTTTGTAAAACAGGGTAATTGCAAGACCGCGACTCATATATTTCCGTAGACTATAATAACGCCGAGGCTTTTGGTTTGGATTTACACTTGACCACATACGCGAATAACGTACACACAGCTTTCTAACGTGATTTCGCCGTCCACGGCCCGCATTAGAAAGTGAACATTGCACAGGCTGAGTACGCAACACGTATATTTATACATTAGTGCAGTTTAATTGCCTTTCACAAAGATTAAGCAAAGTTCAAAAACTGATAGGATTTACCAAATACTTTTAATTTAAACAATAAACAACATCCTTTTCTAATGCATTCCAATAATGTATCTGTTTATGTTGTATGCATTTATATAGTTATTGACCATATTTTTAATGCTGAGAAATAAGTTACATAATTATTAATGTTTTAGTAAAGTAAATAAAGACCCTAATACATTTGGTAAAGTTATGTAACTAAAGGAAATCCGGTGAAATTAAACGATTTGTGTGAAAAATTGTCAAGACACACTTTTATTAGTGACTAATGAATGAGTAATGAGAGTGGTTAATTTCTTTTCCATTAGGCCAACGGTTATTTGAGCGTTCTTCACTTGCGTAATGACCTACCACAATGCGGCTTTAAATCTTACCCTGCCCTTCCAACGACCTTCACTAAGTCCATTATAACAACGCATCTTTCAGGCTAGGATCGGTCAGGTGAAAGAAATGTGATTGATGGTAGGGGATATACTCGTCCACAACAGATGCAGGCCTGCAGGACGTGAAACAGCAAGCATTTCAAATAATATCAATATCCAATGCTGGTACGATTTTAATTATTCATATATAAATTACACATCCAATCTATATAAAGTTGAATGTAAGAGGAACAGTAATAATTTCAATAACTCATTATTTAAAATCTCCTTTTCCATGGAGACACACGAAAGCTTAGCAATTACCTAAAGCAAACCAATAAACCAATATTTATTATATTCATTTTGTTTATTTGACCATGATAACAATAATTGTATTAAAAATGAAATGAGTATTCATATCCATCACTAATATATCTGGATTTAGCACTGAATGAATCATAATATTATTGGAGCTAAGGCTTTCTTGAGCATTGCATCAATTTTTACTCTTTAGTTAACCTAGATTGCCAGTATAGTGAGAAGCGAATGTTGTACCATCGTGCTCTATCGCTGAGCCAAACCTGTATGTTATGAAGATTTCTTTTACTTATGCCTAGTCGATGATGGGTGTTCAGTGATTGATAGAATTTGAGACTTTCTTCTTGTAGTTATCTAAAGATGGCAATAAATTGATAATTTAACAATTATTAATAATAATAATAATAATAATAATAATAATAATAATAATAATAATAATAATAATCCATTAATAGACTGTTAGTTAATGGTAAAGTAGGTAAGCTTACAATTGTGTCGGGGCCTGCAGGATTGGCTTGGTCGCTTTGATTTAAAGTCCCCCACTGAAAATCAGTTATATAACTGAGTGGGTAGACTCTAAATAAAATTTATTTATTTATTTATTTATTTATTTATTTATTATTTATTTATTTATTTATTTATTTAGTGAGCCCTATTGAGTACATCTTGGTTTGGCTTTTACCGTTCACCCATACATAAAGGCATAATTTCGATTTTGCGTAACAAACCTTATTTTCAAAGAATTCTGAAAAGTTGTGTACAATGCAATCTCTTTCCGTGCCACTGCTTTGATATGTAGCGACTAGGTGATTATCACATTTAGGTAGACGTCTGAATTTCGGGACGTTTGCGTGTAGGCCTATGCCTGGTATACATGCGATGTCATTATTTTGTCATTTTGGAACGCCGCTGCTATATCGGTACAATACGCTCGGAAAAGTAAGTGACAATTGGAATATACCTCTAGCCAACAAATCATGTTTGCAAACCATCACCACAAACTTGCAGACACACAATCCAAGCGTGAAAAGTGGTTAACGCACTATATATGTAGTAAAATTGGATGTGCATAGGGAAAGCAATTTTCTCTTATACCTAAGTGTTAGTGAAGTATAAAATATAATTAATAATATTTGTTTTCTTTAAAAAAATCAATACCAAATTACAATACATACTGGCAATCGTCGTCGAGGACACGTCCCACTCCACTTGACGACCTCCCCGCTCCACTTGACGACCTCCCCGACGACGACGACGACGACGATGGCAATGACACAACGAACAATTACTACGACGATGACAATGATACCACGAACGATGACAAAGACGATGACGACCGCGACGTGAGAACCCCCCTTTTCCTCCCAAAGTTATAACACAGATTGTTTGATGCAACTGCTGATATGGCAGTTGAAATATTAACATTCGATTATTTCAATTAAATATTTTTATAGCATAATAAGTTAAATTAAATACAATGCATTAATTGTTTTATTAACAATAAATATAAAACAAAAATCTTTTAAAAAAGGTAATTCAATAATATTGATAAGTAATAATGTTAGATGGGTACAACCTAGTCTAAAACAACTTGAACAGTACTACATCCAGCATAGAGTAAAATGTATCTCTGAGACGTGTGAGCTTATAGAGTAGAGTATCTTTATTCTCTTGGACTAATACATGGTACAAGTTTACACTTCTTTGTGAAAAGAGAGTGAATATAAAGTTTCTAGGGCTAAAACTTTCATGTGAATCTAGTTTTAGGTATAGCACTATATACTAGTAAAGAGTAGTAATATATGAAATAATTCAATGTGATTTAGGATGAATCATAAAATTGTAGCATATGGTATGATACAATGATTGAATTTATGATTGATTGATATTGAATGTATGAGATATATGCTGGGCCTACAGTACGGGTCTATATGGGGCACTGACTAGTATGCTACAATGTGTGATCTTAGGCATCGTGTGTGCGCAAAGATCACATGTTTGACATCAGTCCTACTCGATAGGAGAAGATGTCAGCCAGCGGAGAAGTTCGAAACTAATTTTCACGTCGTGGTACCGATGCAAATAATACTAATTTGAAACGTCGAAGATGATAGCGCATAAAAGACTTGGTTTTCGCCCCGTGTACCCCTAGTCGAGAATGTGGTGCTCCTAGGAAGTCGGGATGCAACCCCTTTAGTTCATTAATCATGTGTAGTCCGGCATCTTCGGGCGTGCATGTTCCGTGTGCGGCACTTAGCAAGCAAGCAGAATAGCCCTGGTGACCACTACTTGGTGATAAGTCTCGTGCTGCGGTCTCGGGACATATTCGCCCGCTAACTTGGACACATGTGGACAGTGAGGGTGTTGTTGTGGACACTGTTAGCAACATTAATCTTACGAGCAATGTCCTTAGCATTTGCCGCCACAAGAATTACTGCTGCCTTTGCCGGGCCGTGGTCAAAACTTGGCCGGAACCGTGGGTCGCCTCGCCGGGGCCGGCTTGCAGGGCTCAAGGGGGTGTAAGAAGAATAAAAATATCCCTTCTTTAAATTATATTTTGAAATGATTTACGTTTTGCAAACCGTTAATGAACAATGCGGATAAGATATGGTTACAACCAAGTTATAGTCTCCTTCATTTACTGGCTATGTTTACGATGCTTGTAATGCTTATCATGGCGCTAGGTATCTCGGATCAGGATTGCTAGTGTTGGCTTCAGAACTTCACAAGCTAGTAAAATACAATACTTACTACGGTTTTTGAAACAGCAGAACCACAGTGATCAAAACAAAACAAATCATCATCATCACCAAATCATTTTTAATTTTGACAATTTCATAGTTTTTATGGAAATATTTTATTTTATTTTCACTCAATTACATCAAAACTATTATATTCTGTGAATACAAATCAGGATCTGCAACTATAAAATGCCAATTTCTGTTAATTTTATCTGCCAGCAAAGCAATACTTTATTTAAAATAAGTTATAAATATATTAGAAACAAGACTGCTCCTCGTGCTCTGAACCATAATGGTGACCAACGAGTAACGTCGTGATTCCTGCCTTATCAAGGTTGTCAGTGAATTAATCATTTTCATATTTTTTCGTGGGAAGCGTGCCCAGGGTGCAGGTGTCTAACTAGGTATGTTGCGGATAGGACTGAATGCACCTCGGGAAAACCTTGAGTCAGGATTGCCGGTCCCACCTCCTGGGTCCGAGTCGCGCGGAACATAAATGCAATAAGGTTCGGCAATCAAATACACACAAGCCTATGACAACCACCACATTTTCGAGCCCACTAAAAACTAAAAAGTAACATTTGTTTGAAATGTGTATGTTGAAGTATTCCACGGTTTCCCCTTTTGAGTTTTCTCACCCTCCCGTATAATAGCCAGCCGCTGACCGCTAGTGGCAGTAATTTTGAAGCCAGATGTTCAAAGCATGCCACATATGGCTCACTTGGGCTCAAATCAAAGCGTCGGCTATACGATCCCATGGGACCATACCGCAAGAAAATTGACCAGTCCGTTTTAACCATGCACGTATTAAGCTACCAAACAAAGATAGCAGAGATATAAAAGAAACCATTGAACTTATGCACACTTTTGAATGTAATTCATCGCATACCCTTATTACCTACTCTTTGACTCTAATCAAAACATGGACAATTTATTAAATGTGACAAGAAGCATAATAAGATACAACATTTAAATATACAACACCATATTGTCAACGGATTATACTCACATATTAATATTTTTGTAATTTGTATGTACACTGATTTTATTAAATGTTTATAAAGTTGTCAATACACACAACCACATTGTCAACGGATAATGGTCTTCAAACACAATACCCACTTTGTATCAATATGAACTGTTGACCAAGGGCAGGTTTGTCACGAAAAGTGTAAAATAATATTATTTTATTGTTTTTTCCATTTCTTGTATTCTAATTTCAAATTGACAAAAACATTCAAGGGTTCAAGCTCCAGTCTTGTCAACAGTGATCACTCTTAGAATCTCACCACATTAAAACTGTGGCTTCACAGTCGTCAAAAGAAGTGCATAATAAAACGGAATAATGGCATCAACTGTAATAAAAAGCAGTTTTATTGCAGATTTAAATCTAATATTAAGATGTTGAATGTGGTTATGAACTTTGCAATGGTGTTGGGCACCACGTCTTCGAATGCTTGTCTACGATCTGCGGGCCCGGTAGCTTGCTCCCAGGACCAGACGTCTACGAGTCTGCGGGCCCGGTAGCTTGCTCCCAGGACCAGACGTCTACGAGTCTGCGGGCCCGGTAGCTTGCTCCCAGGACCAGACGTCTACGAGTCTGCGGGCCCGGTAGCTTGCTCCCAGGACCAGACACTTTCGGTCACAGGGAAGCGCTTAATTAAATCCTCCCCTCCCCCTCTTTACCCCACACCATTAGACGAGAGGGTTGCAGACTCGAGAAGGGGGCATTACTTAACCACAAAAAAACATGAACGAGTAAAGAATGCGAAATTCATATTTTCTGTCTGCGAGTACATGAAGCAAATGTATAATATCTTTGTGTATTTGTCTAAAACCGATTTATTTAGAATTGAGTTGGAAGTGTTTGATCCGATTTTACTCTTCTCTTTGTCATCATTGTTCAGCCCCACACCCAAGTGTTAATTAGATTAAGACAAGCTAAGAGGCAATTATCATTTGACAATGCTAAGCCAGGGGACTTGTTTGGCGACCTATCCCAAGTACATTCTGATACAGTCTAGTACAAAACAACAACTCAATCAAGGCTTGCGACTCTTCTTCAAAATGATACAAGTTCCATCGGTAATCAATCACACAACACAACATTTTATAAATACTAAATCAAAATATTATCTTCGAATTCACTTACTTTGCGAAGTCAGCCTACAGTCACCGAAGATAATGTTAGTGTTGTAACATACGTCCCATTTTAATGCATTTTATGTGTGTATGTTTACTAGGAAAACGCTAAAGTCCCGCCGCGTTGATGGATGAGCTTTTTTTAAAAATTTTGGTTTGCGTGGGATATCTTTACTTTTGCAAGTGCTTTGCTTTGCTGCCTATGCATTGTAGGTGATTGTTGTCAAGTTTCTATTGTTACTTGTCAATTGTTATTATTTACCGTAAAAAACTTATAATAAAAGCTTTATTTCTATGGATTCTGGCTAATTTTTTCAACTTTTTCTTTCAAAAGATACTACATCACCATAACCTTAATGTCCATGTATAATATGAACGTTGTAGCCCCACCCGTTTGGTCAGAATCGGCCCAAATGTCACGAAAATATCGCACTAAAAATCGAAAAAATCGTAAAAGTACGATATTCATGAGAAATATTTCTTCGATTGTACCCAAAAACAATACACCTCTAAGTTCAGAGATTTCGAAGGTCCCCTCAAATTTTCATCAAGATCGGATACGCCGTTTGCCCGGTAGAGAGCGAACAAACAGACAAAAAACAACAAATCAAAACAAACAAAAAAAACAATCAAACAAACAAAAAAACACCCGAGCTAAATTTTTTGGGGGTCAGTGAAATTGAAGTCTTCGCTTCGCTCATCCAATTACTTCCTTGCATTTTAATACGATCGTTTAGTCAAATTCCTTCTTCGCTGGACGTTATACAAAATTGTACTTTACCATACTACGATGTAATTAAAAGAATCAATATGTAAAGCTTTCTAAACCATTGGTACGTGTATTCTTTGAGTTTGACCTTACTGCAATGGTTTTATACACTATAGACTCTATTTTTAAGTATTAAAGCCTGAATCAAGAAAAATACGAAAATATCACATTTGGCGTAATGTGGAGAACACTGTTAATAGTTGTCATATTTTTGGTAGAAGTTGAGATTAATGCTATGTCTAACCCAGTAGTGTCTGTGATTGATTGCATGCTTGACTGTCTGTACGAGTACATGCACATAAAGCGAACAGGTTTCGATTACCCCCTCGCAAATGTAGGCCGTGCACGGAGCACGTGCCCTTCTTCTTTCGGTAATTGATGGTCAGCACTCTCGTTTTGATTTTAAATAACTGGAGGGAGAAACGAATAAAATGCAATTATCTTAGCAGCATATACCTCGACTTCCTTTACAAGGCCTACCTGAAATATTACTAGCAACTAACCTGTGGAAGGGATTTTAGGGATGGTAAAAACAAAACAAAAAATGTACGGGGAAAATACTTGTTCTTCCAAATAAAAAATCCAATAAATCGCCTAATATTAATAAAAATACAGATACATCACAAAAATCTGTGTCATTCAAAAACAGACTAGAAAACTCAATTTTGAAACCTCATACCGAAATGAAACAAATATTTATAAATTTTGTAAAAAAAATTCTAGTCAAGCAATTAAAATTAGGTTTTTATTTGAAATTTATGATTTACGGAAATGATGTTATAAACAATTCAATATACAATACTCAATAACAAAAAATTGCAATTTTATTTTTTCCTCTAAAATAACTTACATCAATTTCTGACAAATAAGTGCAACGCACAGCATACATTATTCCTACGTATTGAAGGGTTTCTACTGCGTAATGAATAATTTACCGAAAGTTTGAAAACCGCCGCAAGAAATATGTTGATTGTCAACGCAAAATACTCGTAAACATTTTATTTTACTTGCAAGTAATTTCCGTTCTTTCATAATATGGATTGTCCACATCACACACACACACAATGCACTCAATATATGTCAGAATATTGGGTTGCGCGTGTAACAAATTGTCGTATGAGGGACAGTAATATTTCTTGGGCATGGTAGGATATAGGTTAGCGTATTCTGTGACTAACCGGTAAGTGGCTAACAATAACTCACTTTCATCTACGGCAGGATTGGTTTGCTTCGAAGATGAAAAGGTTGAATTCCACACACCGTTGTTTCAAATTATCTCTTCATGTTTTTTAGTCCACTCTCAAAAGGTCATATTCTAAATATTCTTGTACTTCTTTTAAATATTAAATAACTTAAGCATCTTCATCTAGTTTCTCAAAAATACTAAATGCTTGCGTGTTTTATACTATGCTACAATACATATCATCTGTGACAGATTGAACACTCGTCTATACGCTTCAAAACATAAACATAGCTTTATGAAATTCACTCACATCATTTTTATTTTATTTTCACAATAGCACATTTAAAAGAGGAATGCTTGCTGTTTGTCACATTGAGTGTATTATTAATCGATATGACGATTGTATTTATGAAGAAAAGTGTTTTTATCACACTTAAAATTCTCGTCAAATATGCAAATATGCTCACGTCAATGAAATCAGTGACCTCGACCAGTTAAATAAGTCACGTTGACGCTCGTCACTACCAGTTTTTATTCGTGAACAGTCAACGTCAGCTCGCAGCTGATAGTGATACATCGTATATCGCCCGTGTACGAAAAAAAATTGTAGAATACTCTTTCTGCATTCTCTGTCTGAGTGATGAATGATTGATATCCCCCCCCCCCCCCCCCCGACCGACGACTGCTACCCGACTAGATGTCAATAAACAACCCTTCCCCCGGCTATTCAACTGTTACACCCAAAAGTAATAAATTTCCCCAGTATTGTTTTATTTTTTCGAAAATGCGTGTTTCACGTGTCGATATAGAGATAATGCAAGTACATGATGGTGTTCTAGCCTTCTATTAAGTTCTTATATCTAATGATGATGTAAAGTGATAGCACGTGGACGTAGATTTAGGGTTGTTTAGTCCTTGTGGGCTGTTCACATTGGAAGTTAAAATACCACCCATAGTGGTTGACGGCTTTCGATAACCGAATAAAAAAAACATGTTTCCTGATTTTTTTGTACAGTTAATAATATTGTTGTGCAACATATAGTTTCGAAAAGTTTTGAAATCTAATGGCCTGTCTCGATTAAAGGATAACGACGTTAATTATTTAGGTCAAGTTGAGAAGGCTTCTTGAATGTGCGTTCTTGAAATGCTGTTAGTGTTAGGGCAGTCTTAGGAAGCTCCCGTATTCAACACTTGAGCGCAATATCTCCTGGAAAAGAGACGTTTTACTGTACACAACAAGTGTGTAATTCATGTCAGTACTTTCAATCAAACTCGCAGCGAACTGTCTGTTGCTCGCTATGCAAAGTGTTCGCAACAATAGCTGACAACAAGAACTGATGCGATTTCACTGCAGGCAGTTACCTTTTCTTATAACCGAACAACTTTAGAACCGGTGTGAGGTACATTGTTGTTCATGAGATGGACAGCGTAACACTTCGAACTGTAGCCATACCTTTTATAATATCAACAGTAATAAATTTATGTCTAAATGAACAGTTTAGGAAATGTTACATACATTATTGGATGAGCGTAGCGAACGTAGCGAGCGAAGCGAAGATTCCATTTCACTACACTGGAGAAAAAAATCCGGAATGTTTTTTTTTTTTTTCTGTATTTTTGTCTGTCTGTTAACACGATTCCGGCTAAACCGATACTCCGATTGCGATGAAATTTCATGGAGGCCTTCGAAATCTCTGAACTTGGAACTGCCACGTTTTTGAGCGCAATCGAAAAATTATTTCTCATAAAAAACGCAATTTTACGATTTTTTTCGATTTTTTAAAACTTTCTTCGACTTATAACACCTACATGCTTTATCCGATTGTAATGATTTTTTCACAGAACCTTAATTTTATAAATTAATATATTCGTGTGAAATTTGAGCGCAATCGAATAATTATTTCTTATGAAAATCGCAATTTTACGATTTTTTTCTTTTTTTAAATTTCGATTAACTAAAAAAATTAAAAATTAAAGTTTATTTTTTATTTAATTTAAATTAATTTTAAAAAAATCTTCAACAGTAATGATTTTTTCACAGAACAACAGAAAATCCGCATAACACATGGCAGCTCAATACACCAATTACGCTCATCCAACAACGCGGCGGGACTTAAGCGTTTTCCTAGTTATAACGTATAAACCAACCGATGTCGAAAAATCGAAGTGGGGATAAATATGTTCACGCCTTTTCCCTCCCCCGTCCTTCACCCCGCAAGATTGTAAATTTCCAACAATAAGTTCCTTCGGGTGGTTATAATCCTGTTAACTGATTAAATAATAAAAATCAGTTTTTATAAACGAGTAGGTTAGACGAAAAATAAATAAAATAAATGAGAACATACCTTATACCTACATCAAACTAGACAGCGTTACAGCAACACCACGTCAATATACCTTCATTCATATCAGAGTAACATTCTTTCTTGGTGCAGGCTACCAGGAATGTCTAATTATATCAATCTACATTGTGTTATGTAAACTAGGAAAACGCTTAAGTCCCGCCGCGTTAATGGATGAGCGTAATTGGTGCATTGAGGGAAATATAGATTTTTTCACAAAAAACATACATTTTCAAACAATGCAAAAATCATATTTATCAAACAAAACAAAAATTATAAAATCCGTCTTAGTAATGTTTAGATGTATTGTTTTTTAATCTTAAAAACCTTTCACTTTTGAAAGAAAATGAAAATTATAAAAGCCTTAGCATTATCTCAGCTTCATAGCAAAATCGTAAAATTGCAATTATTAATTAAGAGAAATAATTGTTCGATTGTTCTTAAATTTCACACGAATACATTAATTCATAAAATTACGGTTCTGTGAAAAAATCATTACAATCGGATAAAGCATGTTGGTGTTATAAGTCGAAAAATGTTTAAAAATATTTAAAATCGTAAAATTGCAATTTTCATAAGAAATAATTTTTCGATTGCGCTCAAATTTCACAGGAATATATTAATTCATAAAATTAAGGGTCTGTAAAAAAATCATTACAATTGGAGTAAGCATGTAGGTGTTATAAGTTGAAGAATTTTTTTTAAAATCGAAAAAAAAGTAAAATTGCGATTTTCACGAGAAATAATTTTTTGATCGATATTTCGAATCGTGCAGTTCTAAGTTCAGAGATTTCGAAGGCCTCCTTAAAATTTCATTGCAATTGGATAATTGGTTTAGCCGGAATCGTGTTAACAAACACACAAAAATACAAACAGAAACAAAAAGAAAAACGAAAAAAAATCGTAAAATTGCTATTTTCATGAGAAATAATCTTTCGATTGCGCCCACAAACGTGGCAGTTCTAAACCCAAAGATTTCAAAGCCCTCCAGAAAATTTTATCGAAATTGGAGTATCGGTTTATCTGGAATCGTGTTAACAAACACACAAAAATACAAACTGAAAAAAACAAGAAAATCCAAAAAAAATCGTAAAATTGCGATTTTCATGAGAAATAATTTTTCGATCGATTTTTTGAACCGTGCAGTTCTAAGTTCAGAGATTTCAAAGATCTCCACAAAATTTCATCGCAATTGGAGTATCGGTTAAGCCGGAATCGTGTAGACAAACACACAAAAATACAAAAAGAAAAAAAAAAGAAAAAAAAAAAACATTCCGGATTTTTTTCTCCAGTGTAGTAGAATGGAATCTTCGCTTCACTCTCTACGCTCGCTACGCTCATCCAAAAATGACATTATGTTGATATTTATTTTTAAATAAACAGACTTGGCCTTGGATATGACCCAAATTTAAGTTAATATTTTAATTTTATTATATTTAACAAAACTTATAACAATTAAAACGGGAAGTAATTCATTAAAGCTATAATAACGATATGCTTAGCTAAGATTATAGTCATATCAAATTCTCGAGTTTATCTTAGATCAACTAACGTTAGTTTTTAAATGATAAAGTAAAATGCATTTTTCTCTTTAAATTACAATAATTCCTCTGTAAAAATATTTCGAGAGAATCGTGGTATGGTTCTCGCCCATGCACACGCTCCTCTGCCAGCAAGCAAGCAAGCAAGCAAGCAAGGCGTGTATACTGGCTGCCTGCATGGGTGCGCGTATTTAATTTCCCTAAGAGTGAAAGGCGAGACTTTAGAATGAGGGGGTGGGGTGGGGGTGGAGGCGGGGAGATAGTTTTTAATAATGAAGAAAGGGTCTTGATGTTTACCTAGTGGGCCGGGTTGGTTTCAACTATATAATAATTTGTCCACACCCAGAAAAAATATTTTCGAAGGAATATGCTTTCATCACGAAAGAATGTTTTAAATTGCATTTGCTTTAGGAGTAAACTTATTGAACGTTGTCCATGCCGTCACTCTGGTAAATGTATGTTTATTAGCCAACCATCTAATACATTATTGATCAGTGTTCGGCAAGAGAGCTGGGTTCGAGTGCCGTAAAGCCGTCAAGAAAGATGAAGAAACAAATATAGAACCGTATGATACCGTATGGAAACTACTTTACATGGTTAAAGGTCAAACCAATTGGTCTAACATTGGCCCGTGTACGTGTGTTATATGTAAATTCTCAACGTTATTTTAAACTATTGTTAAATCTTGTTTTCTCAGCAATATGCAATATAGGCAGTCGATGAGTGGTGATGACCACGACGAAGAGGCTTCATACTAGGAACCATTAGAACCATCACACACTTAGAACCTGGGCCCGGCGCACATCCTACGGTTCTATGGAGAAAGTTGAAGCCGGGATATTTGTTTTAAAGAAATAAACACTCCATCTAATTGACAAACGAAAAACTCGATCAACTTCTCTTCTTGACAAACCTTGGGTCTATAATAATAGTCTGTAACTAATTACATGCATTTAAAATATCTGTTTGAGTTAAAAATGTTTGTCACATCCGAGTTGAGTGATTTCTGTTTGGAACGAAACATCCACAGTCAATCAAATGAAATGAATTTGATTAAAGGTCTCGTTTCACCCCTGGCTCAGTTCAACTCATTCGAGAGGAACCAACTTCCTCGTATATTCAATTACATTCGAGGTCTGTGAAATTTTTCACCAAGTTAAGTTTGTCTCACGGTTTGTTAAAGCCGAGTGATTTAAGGAACTTCTCTGCTACTGTGACCCAACAACGCGGTTCATTTTAAATTGTTAGTTTTTTAATTAGGTAGTTTTTTTACTTGTTCCTGGCATTGTTTTCAGTCAGAGAGAAATGGTCGTGATAAATAGCAGTCGCATCTCTCATCTATACCAGTGGCCACAGCACTATTTATTAGTACGCTACGCAGTCTCCCTTAACCAACAAACTACAATCTTTCTTAACAAGAAGTATATTTTCAGATTTTTTTTTAATTCAGTTTTTATAAGACAATTGTGACTTTATTCTGTTTATAAACCACATCGTTTGAAATTTAAATACAACAATTTAATTTTAGTTTTATGATTAGCATTGAGGTGACCGTGAAAGCTATAAGCAGAATGAAAATAATGGATTGGTGTTTTATTTTCAAGGCAAATGTTAAGCATGCCGAGTAAATGTAGTGGGTTAATTCTACGTTCTACATTTTTTAAATTGCAAAGCTAAGGGAATCAATGATATGAACAAAATGAACAATAACGTATAAACTTAGTGAAGGCGTGAAGCTATGTGCCATGTTATCATCATTTCCTTCCTATCCAAGGAGTTTCTGCCGGACGCCATCTTGATTACCGTGACGGTTTGAACCAAGATGGCGGTCACCATGTTAGAGATGGGAATAAGAATAACCTAACCTCACCATGAGTTGCCGCTTACTACAGACGCTATCACCACAGTATATTTTACAATAGTTGTTTTACATGGAAAATCTACGAGTATAAATAGTAATAATGAGTTAGTGGCTGAAAAAGGGATACACAGGGCAGTGTGCGTTCAATTGTATAGCTCAAATCAATTAAGTGGTCCTCTCATCTGTTTTCAAAAGAGTATAGTTGCTAAGTTGAGACATTGTAATTTTCTCTCGAAGTTCAACAGAAGAGATTAGTCTTCCAGAAATGTTAACTCCATGCTGGGAACGTTTCCACAATAACACAACATTATTATCCAGTGGTGTAGAAGGAATATATCTCAGGGGGGCTGCCAAGAGTGGGATATGACAGTGGGCATGGTGGGCAGGGGATGCAACCCCAGAATAAGGCCTAAGACCATGAAAAAAAAATCGTCTTTGGAAGTGTTTTAATTTGTGTTCAGAAGAAGTTTAGGTGCTTTGCTGACCGGAAAAATAAAATAATAACTAATAAATAAATGTTTTTGATATTTGGCGCGAACCTAGATGATATGAAACAAGTAATTAAAGCTGGTATCCAGGGAAGCCCATGATCCCCCTGGATACGCCACTGGCCTCATTGCCCCCATGCACAACATGCTTCCGAGCAACATCTTCTTGAAGATGTGCAAGCCTGACCGGCGGATCGCCCATGGATCGCATGTTTCCGAGTTTGTTAGTGGAGGGTTCGTGGAAAGTTCGTGCATGGCCGAGGTCAAACTAGAGGCCAGGAAACTAAGTCAACTTTGAGAACTACTCTGCAACTGGGGGGCCCTGGTCTCATCTGATGCAAGAAACGTTACAAGAACGAAGAGCCATCGCTAATAGCCATCAAGAAGTACACAAGCTAGATTTTTAATTAATATACATTTTTTAAACTTGTTTTGGAGACAATGTAACAATTCTATTATTTTGACAAAACTTATAGAGCAGGTGATGTTTAATTGAATTTAATCCATTATATTTTGCACTGCACTTTAATAAATAAATAACACGATTTAAAACATAATTTCGACGAGTTATCAGTCGTCTTCCACAAATAAAACCAGTAGAAGACTGATAGGTCGTCGAAATATTGTTTTAAATTTTGTTATTTATGTACTAAATTGCAGTGTAAAGTCCAGTAGATGTGACAATTCATTAAGCAATGCTAAAAAGAATACAAGCAAGGACACTGAAGTGCCTAAAATAGCGAGCGAAGCTTATCGTCATAAAACTACGTTCGACTACGATTTTAATTGATTTTGGTGGAGGTGCCGGGTTATCCCACCTTTGCATAAGAAATATTCTGAATGAATCGTCGTGAAGGGCATTGCATCGTGTCACGTGAGGCCAAAGACGGGACGTGTTAGCCTGACATGTTGTGGAAGGAAGTTAACGCGGCTTGTGCTTAATACATCCGGCGCATCCAACAAAATGTATTGACATCTTGAATGAAATGAGGGCATGAACGATCAAGATGTGTGAATATTGAAGAATCCTTACATGTGCTCTAGGATATAAGAATTTGGTTAATCCTTTGTGTGACTATTTCTTACCAAGCAGACTGTCAAGGTTCACATTTCTTTAAAAAAGTCATTGTGTGTTGTCTATAAATCTAAACCTTCACAAAAATGTAATATTTAAAAAAATTAATCATGCCTTACAGAACAATCACATCATGTGCAGAAGTTGGTACTTAAAGATTTTTAAATCGACTGTTTTCTTATTTCCTTTATATTTTCCCCCATATTCAAGAAACATTCAAGGAAATATTTTCTAGCTTTGTGTTTATGTTATTATTAAAAAATTATATCTTGTGGTTCAGCCTGCAACAAAGCCTACACTTCAAACTACAAATTTAAACATTATTCCTCATGGCCGTAAGCAATGCACACTCTGCGGACTGTGTAATTGGTCAATTATGTCTGATCCAACATTTGTGTGGCTCGTTAGCCTTGTGGGTTGATACTTTCCTGTTATTCAGGAGGTCACAGGTTCGACCAGACTTCAACTCGAGAATATGCAACAATCACACAGTTGATGCAAGCAAAGCCACAGCCCCAATAGGACAGACATGTAGCACAAGCTAATGAATTAGGAGCAAGAGGATACTAAATATGACATGATATGCTAAAGATTTTTATGTAACACATTTCTAAATTGTGTTTTGAGAAATCGAAACCTAAAAGTATAATTTTGTTTTTGTTTTTGCTCCCTTTATTTAACATGTAATTTTAGGGTTATTATAACACACAGATTAAACATCTTAGATATTACATTTCGAGGACTATAAGAGCTAGAATGTGTGCGTGCAGTGCCAAGCTCCTCTGGCTCTCCTCGTAAAGCGCAACGTTGGTTTGACTTGTCCCTCTCCTTCCCCAGGGAGTGCTCCATCTTCCGCCCCGGTCAACCCGGTTAAAGACGTAATTTGTGTGCAATCTGACCGTGGGGATTCACGTTATTGACAGCCGTAGTTCTGCCCACCGTGCATGCCAGCCACCGCGTCACTGCTAGACTTCGAGGCCCAGCAAGGAGAAACCCAGAAAGCCATGCCTGAGAGGGATTCGAACCCACTTCCTTCAGAGTCGAGCGTATCGGAGCCAAGTCTCAACCGCACGAGGCAACACCCCTGGACGGCAGGGTCTAGACTTCGAGGCCCTGGCAGGGCAGGTGCTGCAAGGAAAATCACAGAATCCCTAGTAGCACACGATTTTGAACATAGAGAGGGGCATGTTAGGCACATACCTGGCTGCCATGTGCCCTGGTAAGCGCGTGTGGACCACATCTGGCCCAGATTAGTCTATATAGGCAGATTGCTTTTTATGCATGGCCAGCAATAGTAGCCATATTCTTACCACATGCGGCTAGCCATGACTTGGCAAACAACTGGCTAGCCACAAGTTGGCCGGACGCGTGTTACCCCTACTTAGCTGCATTGTGGCACGACGGATGCTAGCCATATCCTTCCACAGCGGCTAGCAACAAGTGGGCCACTAGGCCACACTGGCCAGGGCCAAGAGGAGGCGGGAGACTCTAGGGCGGGAATTGGGACACTGCGGCCACAGCCTTACACTGGCCAGGGCCAAGAGGAGGCGGGAGACTCTAGGGCGGGAATTGGGGCACTGCGGCCACAGCCTTACACTGGCCAGGGCCAAGAGGAGGCGGGAGACTCTAGGATGCGGGGTATACCATTGCGAACGTTGCTGGTACAACGCATTGTATCTTGCTTCACGTTCGATCCACACTTGGCTTGGATGACATGAGTGCCACATTCATTCTCCTTCCGTTACTTGCCAACTCTTGAACATAGTTAAAATAAAAGTAATTTTCAAAGATATATACCGACTGTATGTGGACTCAAGTAATGCAGATGTAATAAAGGCAGTGAACATTACTTCCTGAAAAATGTTGTGACTTGTGATGTTTCTTTGAGCAAAGTTTGAGACGATGATAATCTCACCTCGGAGAGGCAACTAGAAGCACTCAAGAAGATACAATCAGAACCAAGCAAAGTAACCTGAAGAAAGTGGAAAATACCTAGGTGATGCTTTGCATACGAGAGTCGAATGTGGCTCGGCAATCCTGATTGAAGGTCTTATATACGAGGCTTATCTCTTAGACATACCCGCCCAACTGGCCTCTCAACTCATACATAAGAAGTCACCTGAAGAGAAGCAATGTTCTCAAAATATATTAATTGTTTTCATTAAACGTCGTGTAAAAAGCACCAGTTGTTATTATTTCCTTGTGTAGAGTGCGTGGTTTGTCTTTAGTGACGATACAGAAGTCTAGCGTAGCTGATTCTTGATCGATTGGCTTAGAGTAATCTCTAGGGGCGATCTATCCTCCACCTCCTCCTATATAGGAAGGGAGCGAACTGGGGCCAGTACACCAGGAGTGTTTGTTCACTTTGACTCGCAGTTAGTTGGATTCTTCTTTGCTTTGGCGAAGAAAACCTCGATTAATAGCACTTGGTCAAGTTCCTTAAAATAAAGAAATTTATAAAGTTATATCAATTTGTAAGAAATAGTATCAAAGTCAAATTCTTGTTTCTCTCTTTTTTTTAATTAGGAACTAACAACTTCCTCGAAAGGAACTTGATTATTTTAAAGTCCTACAAAAGTCACCGATCTATAACCAAACGCACAGACAATCTAAAATAATCCAAAACTAGAAAGCTATCTAGCCATTCTCAGAAGCACTGGAAGTTACAAATGCAAGACGAATTTTTTTATAATTATTTCAAGCAATAAAATGTAAAATGTATGCATGCAATAAAGACTGTAGTTCCTATTCTATTTTCCCCATTATTCGACAGAATAACGGCTGCTTAATTCACGTTTAGAAGAACGTTAAATTCGTTAGTTCCCACAAAATATATAGTTTAAATTCGAGGTTCCTAGTGTTCAATAAGAAACGCGTACCGATAAAAGTTTCCTTATGAGACACCCCCCCCCCCCCCCCCCCCCGCAAGACGTTTAATGTAAGTCAAAGAAACTAGGACACTCGTTGAAAAATTGGAAAATATAAATAAATGAGCATTTACCCAACTGTCATTATAATCTGTGTAAATAAATAATAATAAATAAAATAAATTGTATTTAGAGTCTTCCCACTCAGTTGTATAACTGATTTTCAGTGGGGGACAGCAGTAAATCAAAGCGACCAAGCCAACCCTGTAGGCCCCGACACAATCGACGAGCGAGCGATAACCAACCAAAGATCGATATTTTTAATATGAAATATAGCAATCATCAGTGGTATGGACAGTGCGAACACCCGCGGATCAATGCCAGAATCAACAAGGCCGATTCAGAACAACTCTGAATTTATTATGTGCTTCGTTGCTAGGACGGCTCCAAAGTCACCGTTTACAAACTCCTAAGACACGAACTGATGGACTCAAGTCCAAATCAGAAGTTAAAAAACTTCTGACTTTGGCGGGAATCGAACCCTGGACCTTCTGCATTGGAAGCAGATATATGTCTTGTCTTTGTTTTTAGTATGCGACCCATGTACTGCTCGTACTTTCGATTGCCCATAAAACAATTACACATCATGAGTGACTGAATCTTACTGTTCAATGTTGTCAGATTGATCATACGAATCATTGAATATGTTTTCTATTATCACAAACCTCGAGTCACAAGCTTGCTATTTGGTCAAACATTTGATTCTTTGCAGTTTGGTCTTGCCTGAGTTTCCATATAATATATCCTTCTTGTAATGACTCACAAAGTTTATAATGATTCCTAGCTAAGTTAGCTGTGCTTATCCTGTCCTGATTGTTTCTGTTGAAAAGATAAATAACCAAGGATTGGCGCGGTCTTCCCCTCAGGGGGGCTGCATTTATTCCTATGTTCATCACCCCATTCGCTCAAACCAATTACACCAGTTACCGCTATTAAACGTTACGTTTCTATGGCCGCAGCCACTCTGTATTATATCAACAATGGCTTTAAAAACAAGTGAAGCCCCAACAGCTTCCATACATCAAAGTTAACTCTCACTAATAGAGATAAAATTAGGATACAATATAAAGTAAAATAAGGATAAAGACGCAATTTCACAGGTTGTATACAAAGGGGGATGAAAAATGAATAATAGATGAACGTATCGCTTGTTAAAGCTACCATGGCTCTATTTCAAGGTCGTGTGCCGATAAACCACCGCCTTGTACGAGATAAAACTCAGGTAGGCTGCGAGCTCTCCCTCCCTTTGTGTTCTGTAATACGGCAGAAGCTCGGTAATTTACGGCCTGCGGTTTTTATTGTCTCGTAAGAGGTTAGGGGAGAAAGCTAACAAAGACGCCCTAATTGACATAGAATGTGTCTAAAAGCCAATCATTTAACAAAAAGAAAATTTACTAGCTCGCATTAAAATGAAACAAACAGTTCCTTGTTTGTTTTTCTGTGCTGATAGGTGCGCCTATGACTCTTTCGTTAATAAACGGAGGCCACCTCTTCCTGTATTCAACCCTTGCCTCAAAAATCCTTGAAATCCCGTCACCAGTTTGTAGTCATAGTTAATCCTGTATTCAACCCTTGCACAATTAATTCCTTAAATCCCGTCACCAGTTTGTAGTCATAGTTATCCTGTATTCAACTTGTCCATAATTCCTTGAAACCCGTCCCATTGTAGCAGTTAATCCTGTTTAACCCCTTGCATATTAATCCTTAAATGCCCTT